>JAQGAO010004295.1:0-15400 GCA_034697705.1 Ommatoiulus sabulosus
AGTGTGTTGCTGATATCAGTATGTTACTGATATCAGTATGTCCCAATTATCAGTATAAAAAAATTATACTGATCCTTCAACCAGGGGTAATTATGTTTATAGCTAAAATAATGCATATTCAATGATATTGCTTATTCAGTAAGCATTATATCAACTTTTAATTAAAACACCATATAAACTATGAAAGAATAATATATACTTGTAATGTTTACTGCATACTGTACATCATAATACTCCACAATAATAAATACACGTAGTTGCATACACTGTATCCACATTACTCTTACTGGCCCACAATTTAAATTCGTTATCCTCAAAATGACGTTTTAATAAAGTTTTTAAATGCTGAATGTATACAAATTTGATTAAAATAATGTGTCGTATACACACGCTTGTACTAAATAAACGTGGCAATCATTCTATATTTGTTCACCTTTATTTAAAATTATTCCTCAGCTGGCGTTCTTGGCATAAACATGCTCGTATTTATACGTTGATATATTTCACATTTTTAACATTTCAAGTCTATAGGGTACAGAATTGCCTAAAGCGCGTCTGTGCCATTGCTATTCGTCTTTCACTGCACATTTCCAGGCGAGACCACACCCTTGTCTTCCAACAGGACGATCCCATTGTACACGTTGCACCGTTTTATTTTCCTCGGTATGAGCTCATATTAGATATCTAAAATTGAATTGTATTTGAAGCAAATTCCTATAAAAGGTACGAGGCGTATATACGAAAACATCGTTGGAGAAGGAGGGTATCCACCTCGTCTTTGAGCTGCAGGTTTTCATAAAGAGCACGTTTTTTCAATTGCAGCTCCTTGTTTATGATAAAACACAAATTACTGTGGGGAAAAATCCATAAGAAAAATTTCATCTTCAGTGGATTATTTTAATACTGTGCCGAGCAAAAAAACCGAAATGGATGTAAACGCCGCGTGTATCATGACTGGCGGCCATCTTGCCACACCGGCACGTGCAATTCATAGCCAATGTATAATGCATGAAAGTGCCACTCACGCCAGTGGTGCACCGCCTCTTCAATTGCCCCATGATCGCACCGGCTGATTCACAATGCCAGATGCGTGAATTGCATCTTTTTTTTTCACAATGGTACCAAATACGTAGAGCTGGGTTTACTTTGGCTGAATACGTAATTTGTAAACAGACGAGAGTGAGACGACGTTTCTTTTTAACTGTAAATGTTTCATCCTCGGAACGGTACGGGAAAAATGCAAAATTCATCGGAATAAATTTGTCAGCCTCTAAGCCATAATTTGCAAAACCATGTGGAATTGGATGGTTGACATCCTTGAGCAACAAACACATATTCCGAATGGATTTATATTCCAAATGCATTCGCAAAATGCTCATAAACTGCTTGATTCGTAACAGCGATAACACGTGTAACATGCTGATTAAGGAACATTTCAAAATCTTGTTCACAGTCGTGTTAGTAAATCAGTTTTTATACTAATTTTACTGGAAACGTATATAGATGCAGCGTATATTAGTACTCCTCAGGCTCAAATGACATTTATCCGTTTAAACTACATGTTCATGCTAAAAGTGCGAATCAAATGTTGGAGGCCAAAAGCTGGCTTGTTTAAATCTATTGATTGCGGGGGTAAGCAATTCCATGAAATAGTATAGACCATAAATTAAATCATGAATTTATTTGAAGCATTTGATTCAAAGGTAATATATTGCTTTAACTTGGTCATACATTGCTTTAACTTAGTCATACATTTTATGAATGCAATTTACATTTATCAGTATTCAAAACTTCTTTGCAGAAAAGTATCCGTAATTTTCTGTAAAGTTTCTGAAACCGAGTGTAAGAATTATTTTAAAAAATCCGAACACTAATTGTAGAGCAGTTGAGCTTAAAGGTCAGTTGTTCATTCATACTACGCCCTCTAGAACATAGCAAAGGCATATATTTTCAATAGATCATATGCACTAGCACCACCTGATTTGCTGCAAGGTGCGTAATCAATTTTCTAAACTATTTTTGTTGTCCACGACGCTATGTTCAGTCAATTATTTTTACGTCTGGGCCCACAGGGACTGTATAACGCGTAAAGACATAATAACTTCAAATTAAAAACAATTGGGGTTTCGTGTTTGGTGATTTTTTAAGATTTTTTCACGACAATAACACGTGGCTATGCACGCAATAGCCACTGGCGTCTCATGCAGGTTTCCCCGAACAGCCAGTTGTCGCCATGCAATGAATATTACAATGCACCCTAATAATAAAATTGATAATAATAATAAAATCGACACGAAGGTGCTCGGTTTAGTGCATTATCCAAAATCGATCACGCTAATATGTGTCAACTGCAGTAATAAAACAATGACTATTGAAATGGATTTTCAAATCGGGGTTATACACTGTACATGTTTTTTTAAAAAAAAAAGCTTAAGATACTGTTGCAAAGTTTCTTGAATTCTAATTTCCACTGGCAAAAATGCATAATTCGTTGTACTATTTTTTTTTTTTTTTTGCTGAAATTCTGTCAAAATCATTTTTCCCCTTAACCAGCTGATGTTAATTCCAATATAAGCCTGAGTTTATTGCAACCACAAGCCAACGATATACTGAAAAACGAAGGGAATAACCCAAGAAAAAAAATCCCAACGAAATATGGCGAGCGTATAAATTTCAAAAAATATAAGGCAGAGAGCAACCAAAAACACTAAAAATATGTAGGACGAATGAACATGAAGGAAGTAAAGAAAACTGAAGGTTTCTTTTGATAGGTCAGAAATGGCGCCATGCTGAGTAACAGCAACCGAAGGAACAGCAGTTTGTAAGAAAAAATATAAGTATTTTTTTTCAGACAATATATAAGGAAAATATATAGAATGCCTGTCAGATAAATAAAGTGGTAAAAATATGGTTTTAGCGAAACGACCTGCAGTAAGTGATATGAAAGCGGGCGTGTGTGCGGAGCAACATTAAACACCCTGGGTATACCGAGAACGAGAAATAAAATATAAAAAAATAAGAAAAGGGAATGATGCTTATATTTTGAAAAATGTTATAAAGGCTGAACATCTAATCGGTTAAGAAATAAGATTTTCATAAAATGATTGCCGGCATTTATCTTATACGTGCATGTGCATCAGTACGATTTATCAATATGATTGCCCCGCACATTTAATAACCCACATTGAAATATTATGCAGATTTCCAAACGCCTATTTGGGAAAATAAACGCCTATTACGAAGAAAAATGAAAGAGGAAAAAAATGGAAAAATCGAAGCCACATCTTTGCAATAAATCTTGTCGCCTACCTTGGATTTTGATATTTAACCTTCAGATAATTAATGTTTACAGCTATTAGACAAGTATTTTATGGAACGTGTACATCTAAAAGCATTTATTATTGCTTTTTTTATTAATGTTATCGCCATTAATATCACACACTTAACCAACCCCGTTGATCGCGCATGATACGCTCCTGGATATAAGATTTAATGGCGGCTCGTACAGCGCACCGATTAATGTTATCTGAAAGTTAAAAACAGAAGTTGATCAGCGACAATGAAGCAAATACAATGGTAGATTGCAATGATGGAAGCTCGATGATAGCTTCGGTTTTCTTTCAAGTGCAATGTGGTATAACTTAGAAATTATGACTAAATCCTAACTTTGTGAAAATTCCCAAGTGTATTTATGGTTACAGACAATTTATCTTGTAATTTTCTCATTTTCTATTTATTTCCATTTTTTCTCTTCATTTCCTCCGGAACAACACTAAAAAGCATTATTATTATGCTAATATCACAAACATAATAATCCAATAGAAATAGAGCCTATTGCCAAGAAGATGTTTGCGGTGGATTTTTAGATTAGTATAGTTTACAGTAATATATTTGTGCAAGATGTTGCCCAACTAAAAGTTGAAATTGTTCTAAACTCGCATTGTGAAGATGCACGTGTTAATCGTACAGGAAGCGACGTCATCCCAATGTATGCACTATAGCGCCAACGCAAAGCGTTTCTAACAATTATATAATAGGTGAAACCTGCACACGCTTATAACGAAGCGTTGCGTTATTTCATAGCTTGCCAAACTTCCTGAATGGGAGCATCTCGCTAGCCCCCGGGAACCATATTGCACCGAGCTCGCTGTTACCAAAAGCCGGTAATTGCGAGAAAAATGCAGAAAATGACATTACACGAAACGCTAATAGCCAGCTTACGCAGCGCTCTAACGAGTGTTTGCTGCGTTTTTTTCATCTATTAATTGCTATTTTAATAAATTGCGCCGCAGGTAACACGGACCACGCCACGAGCACCACCGTCCCTACCTTCGCCAAAAGCAAAAATATGAGAAAACAACACCGGAACGAGGTATACCTACAACGGTGTTGAGTTCGCTTCTATGCAAATGAGGCATAATTATCAAGGGCCATGCTATTCGTTGCAAGAGTGAGGTGCTAAAAGCGTGCGAGTGGACCTCTAGGAGTGTGTAATTTGGTCACAGTAGGTGTCAAGCTCACTCTCTTCCCAACCATTTCCAAACCCATTTTTTCCCATGTAGATCCCTGGCTAGGGAATGGCTGTCACGCACGTACACATATTAAATTAGGAGTGAAATTAATTGCCATATTATCTCTCGCTAGCTCCTAGCCTCATCATCGACTTGAGAGCGAGGGAAATGTTTCATTGAATTGGGCGGAGCCACTCCACTTTAAGGTCCTCTAATTGGCTAAGCCCAGATAATGGGAAATCCTTTTGGGAGACACAACACGTACTACGGCTAGGCTCGAAATATGCAAATTTTGAGCTGCGAAGGCAAGCTACGGGTCCTTCGAGAATTGCCTCGCTCGCATCCCCTCCCCGATTTAGCGACGCTATTGCGAACTTCATTCATGGGCACCCCTGTACTCTGGGCCGCCCTCCACGTGTTGGGCAACTTGGGAAATTTCTGTAAGCTTTTGAAGAATTTTGCATCGAATACTTTATAGGCGAAATTTCCACGAAATCGACAATGATGTTTCATGCAGATGCAGGTATATACATTCTCCGTATTCACTTTTGCCAAATTCCAATGAGCTGCTACCTGAATGAATATTACGTGACATTGTATCTTATTCTCACAAACACCAATTTCGAAATTAATAATCGATAGATAATCAAATAAGAGAGAGGGAAATCGGTACCAGGCATTGCCATTATTTCATTCAAGATTCTGAGGATGCATCTTGATGTTTTATCTTTGCAAATTTGGATTCATGGACAACTCTTTTTTATAAAAAAAATAGCATTGTATTATACATGTACATGCATAGTGTACATTTGACATGGATTGATGCATTGAAATACTCAACAGAATGACAGATTCCATCGATCATTTCAAAAATTAAAAATCAGTTTCCTATCCCTTTATTAAGATAGCATTTTCACCTGTGCTTGTTATGGTGATATCCTAAAATTGATCTCACATGAATAGTAGAAAATATGGGGGAAAAATCATTCATTATTCAGCAATTGCATCCAATCTTAGTTTCTCACTCAAAGATGAAGTCAAAGCATCTATTCGATGTTTTATATAGCGTAGCCAAGTACTAAAATCCTAATAGGTGATTCTCACTGCCCATTCCAGAGAATTTATGCAATATTACGTAATGCTCGTAAAATGCTGAATTTGAAGAGCATGCGGCGCATGTGCTAAATCCTGTACCCCATACGCAACATAAAAATAAAATTTCTTCTAATCAAGGGCAGCTCGTTTGCACGTGTATACGTTGGGCACAATTCATTGATTTTTTCCATGCCCAACTCAGAGAGGTTTGACGAGTGTGAGCCTAGGCGAAAGATGCATATTGCATATTGGGGAAGCTTAAGTCGACGAGGGCGAATTGCAAAAGCTTGCCAATATGATAGCGCCGCGTATCTATTTAATGAAGGGAAAAAATATCTATGGTACGCATCATTTTCTCTCTAATTGATCTATTATTTTAAACTGTAATATGGCCGAACAAATTGCTATACTGGGTCCCATTCATTCAGCTTAGCACCGAAGCAGTAAAATTGCTATATATAAAGCAAGAAGAATTGATCTTCCCATATAGCCTCTAGCTCGTTAAATATCAAATGAGACGATGCCTTTTTCAGCGTATAAAGCGTTCATTGGCCCGTTTTTCCAACACTGAAATGAAATCAAAAACTCAATCCTATCCTCGAGGCCTGATACAGATTGATAGAAAAATTGTTTTCTTTGCCACGAATGCAGTCTACCCGCATTGTGGATTTATGGACTATTAAAAAGTCATTTATCCTACAAATGCGAAATGATATTTTGGGATGCGTTTCACCGAACTCGGGTTAAAGTTATAATCTCTAATCAACTACACCGGTACAATCAAGTTCTTAATTGCTAGCGTTTGCAGCAAAAGGAAAGTAATCAACGATTAATTCCCCCCCCTCCTTCCCGATTAAATGTCTGTACATGCCCGTACCCAAGGGAAACAACTTGCTTTTGAATCAGTTGAAGATTGCGTGTCTTGAGAATTAGTTTGAGATTTTATATACAAAAATCTGCAGGAATTAATGGAACTTTAAACAAGAATTACGTAAATGTTCGTCTCAAAAGAAGGAAAATTCGCAATCAACTTGCTATCAAATTTCTACTTCAGGCTTTCAAAATGAATCCCAAATTTGTGATGCCATTGGCAACGTGGTCGATTTTTGCCCTTGAAATACCATGGGATGGCGACGTCCAATGGCCTTTACTCTTTGCGATGACGCAATTCCCAATATTACAGGTGTGAATTAGTAAATACGCATAAAATTCATCAACGAGTCGATATGTAGACAACTGATGCAATAACTTGCCACGCATTACATTAGTAATAATATTTTCCGAAAATTTATTTGGCTTCAGAATAAAAACAACGTGCCGTGGCCATCAGTTGCACAGCTGTTTGTAAGCATTATTCGCAGTTTGTGTATGTAGTAACATTCATCACATTCGCTCATCATAGTCTGTTTTAATCCAGACATAGCTAGGTTAATTGGCCATCCAGCACATAGTCCTTCGGGCCATGATGGACCGTTAATTGGAGCATCCTGGCAAGGCTTTCCTGCGTACGTTGTTTGCCTACGAAAAGGAACGTCCGTTTAACGGCGAAATGCAAATGCGTTTGGTACAGACGAACTCACTGCGCCTTAGCAAAAACCCCTTCATAAATATTCATTGTGTATACCAAATAACTATGATTACTTATCGTGAATGAATTTGTAACGCATTTAAGAATGGCACTGCTTCTTCCTGCAGACAGGTTTTTATTAATATTTCTGTTGGCATTCAAATTTAATTGAATGCAGCGAGTGACACATTAACTTCTATAAATCTTGCGTCAACGCCAGCCACTTCCTGCTACCTTATGCAACGTGTCATTATTTACAGTTACGCTAGTTAGAGATTAACGTATCTTTGGAGGAATCGGTTTTACGGTAGCATATCAGATGCTGACATTGGAAATCCATTTCAAATTTCACTTACACTTTGAACTTGAATATTGGTTTAAGATAAATAAAGAAAATTAATCCGCGCCTTTTACATGACGTAAGGCTCGATTTACAGCAAATTAACTCATACAGTAGGAGTTACTCAAACAGAAGCTTCGCGAATCGTACTTTGGCAGTCGTGAAATCACGTGTGCAAAAGGAACGCATTAATTGGTTTCAAACAGCGATAACCTCGAGTGACTTTTGTAGCCCAATCAACACGACGATTTCGCACATATGACTGTATACACGACTGCCAAAGTGCCAAAGTAACTACATATGTTACTAGAATGTTACTTCAAATTTTTGTTATTTGATTTTTATAACTCGATTTTATCACATATTTACTATCGATCAAAAGGCATGATCTTAGAGGCACATGCAGAAACACGTAGTGAAGATGACATTTGACACGACAAAAGCCATTGGGCAATTCATACGCTTTTTCATTTCTCCATGAAATAAGTAATTTGCGATAAAATGCACGACTTTCTGCAGCGCCAAAGTGCTGAGAAAAAAGCTCATGGCGCTCTATGCAGACGCATGCTGAGCGTTTGCGCGGCATTACCTCGCAAAAAGCCCGTGCATAAATAAAGCCCAACTTAATAACGAATCGTGTACTGGAAAATGGATGACACGTTAACAGCAACAAAATAAAATTCGTTTTGTGAGTGTTTACGTTAAGTAAGTCGTGTGTAAAAAAAAAGTGAGCTATAGGCCTTGCACTTGAACTCGATCCTACTCTACCGTGTACAAGTGCGTGAATAAGCTAAGTTTTGCCGTTGGAGAGCGCTCGCATTGTGTATGCGAGAGGACAAGTTTCATTCATCATTTTCTGCTTGTACATCTCACCGCATCCATTTCGCCAACCATATGTGCATATTATTAAGCGGAGTAAAAAGATATGAATTTGGTTTTCACGAAAGATTAACCGCACAATGGGAAGCTTGTTGATACAAAAGAGCCCAGTGGCATCGAGTGGCGAAAATAAACCAGCCTCCTTTCATGCCGTACAATAATAACGCTTATAGCGAATTACTGCGCTGACAAGCAGCCTCGAACACATTGAATTCATGACGAAATACCAACGGATGAAAGAAAAAATTAGCACAATTAATTACAACATTCGTTCATTTATCATTGCTGAAGCTTGCTGGTCATACGAATTCAGGTTTACAAAGTTGAAATCACGACGCGTGCTACAAGAAATTAACCAACAAATATCAAAAAACTGAAATGGAATTTACACGTACTTCATTACACGTTTGCGTGTAAATCGTCAGGTTGTTGCAATTATTATAGAAGAAATTTTGAACAACGATGCAAGAAACAAAGATGACGAAAGTGTTAGACAAATAAGTGAACAGTACATGTAGGCCTACTATAGCTGTTATTCCGATGAGACCTCGGCGTCCCTAAAATGACAACTAAAATCGTGTTTTCACATATTTTAGGAGTTCTCAGACAGAGGTTTTACGATTGACTCTTTCGACAAGCTTGAAGTCACGTGTGCGAAAGGAATGCATTTATTGGTTTAAAAGAAGCAATAACATCGAGTGTTATTTGTTCAATCAATGTGCGTGTCGATTTTGCACACGTGACTTAACGGCTGCTAAAAGTGCCCTTCGTGAAGCTTAATTCTGCATGTGTTCCTCTATTATTCTGTTCACATTTCGATGTGTTTATAAAATTATTTTCCAATTTTATAAAGATTTATTTATTCCAGATTTATGTTATAAACTGAAAATTTCTACCATCCTTAATCCGATTTTTTTCTCGGTCAGTAGAACCCTTCATTATCAAGTTATATCTTTACGCTCGATTATTTCTCGAACACGAAAGTCGCAAACCAGAATAAACATGTACCTAACTGCGCCTCAAAATTTTAAGTGCTCGCAATTGGCCACAACCTCAAAATGGCATCTAAAAAACGTTGCGTGTTTCTTTATCCTAATTTATTGAGTATGTGCCGCTTTATCTACTGGTGGCAAAGCGCCATTTTAACTTAAACTGTCGTCTACGTGCAAATTAGTAAATGAACGGGATAATTAGCCAGTCTCGAATTTAATGATTTAATCTCCTTCATCTATATGCGTTATAGCTTGCGTGAATATATATATATATATAGTTTATCCAGAACACATTACCACATACTACTGGATACAGTTATGTACGCATGATAGTTTGAATAAGGTTCAGATCAAATCAAACGAAGCCATTTTTCCTGCAAAAGAGAACCTTGTAAATTATGATTTATAACACAAGTTTCAAGACATGTCACAAATCGTGTTTTAAAGATATAATGCCTGTTTATTGAAAAATAAAACTGTACCAGACTTTTGATACACAAAATAATATATATTAGGGGTAATCAAACAGAAGCTTTACGAATCATATTTTGGTAGTCGAGAAGTCACGTGTGCAAACGAAACGCATTAATTGTCAAATTACCGCCAAAATACGATTCGTAAAGCAACTGTCTGAGTACCCCTATTAATTCACATCAAATGATATATGCATATACCTAAAGTGGCATGCAGTGTCAAGGTAACAAGGTTATTACTAAACAGTTTAGCTCCTTCCTGATTCCAACACGATTAGCTGATGACATGAAAATTTAATGACCGATTTACATTTGATTTATCGGTCGACAACTGGTTTTCAAGTCTAAGAATATGAATTTCAGATTCAAGCGGATTTATATTTACCAAACTGAAGCCTGTTTGCGATGTTTTATGTACATCTCTGTCATGTAACCAGGTCATCCAATTTGTATTTAAGTTTAATTTTGCTAATTTCTTCCAATTAATTTTCACGCAGGCCTTCGAGGATCAAGCTCTAACAAATTATTAAAACAATATTTTAAATCATCAATATGCAAATTGTAAAGATGCCTTTAGGGGTCGCCCATAAATTATGTCATAAGTAAATCTTCTGACGATAGGAATCAAGGAACCTCCCTTAATTCTCCTCTTTAAGAAAAAGAAAAGTTTAACCAAAAAAGTAAACTTGGTCAGAAACCATTTGTAACGATTATCCCATCGCGTTACTTAATCGCCATGCTATAGCTTTCATTATCAATTCAATTCGTTTTTTTCTTCTAGTTAATTCATTTAGATAATGGGTGCCATTTCGTGTATATTTTCTGCATACGTGACATCCAAAACGGCTCAAGTTATGTTGTAGAAATACGTTAAATAAGTTTATTTACAAGTTTTTTTTGAAGTGAAACCGCATGCTCTGTTGCACGTGTATTGGTTGGCAAACGCATGTACAGTGTACATCATTTCAAACTTTATGAACATGCTTTACATTAGATCATTTTTGACAAAAACTGATGAAAGCTGCCTGAATTCGAATTTACTGAAAATTCGGTAAGCGAAACCGTGCCGCTGTAAATCAGCGAAATCTTGTAAGTCGTGGCTGACCTCACTGTCCAGATTGCTACCTAGATCTCCTGACGTGGGATAAGGGAAAGCCCAAGGAGGTGGGATAGCCCCGTGAGTTTCCTATATGATTTCGTATGCAAGGGAGGTGTCTCCAATATAGGATGCACGTGTGGTGGAGGAGGTGGTAAGGGGGGGTTTAAGAGGGTTCCACACGTGGATTATAGAGGCACTCCCAGTCCCATACATTTTCTTGGAGTGAAACTAGGCAAAACTGTATAATGGCTACATATCGCAGCTTTACAACAATAAGGGCCAGCGTACTAAAATATAGCCTACCCAGCCTTTAAAAAAAACGCAAAAGAAAAGCCTCTGGGTGAAATGAAAGAAAAAGTATAAGTTATAAGTGGGTAAGAAAAGAGAACAACGCCAACCACAATATATTATTCCGGTCTAGCTTCAGGACAGGAACGACTAAGTGATACCGCGTTGAATTCCCCCTTATTATCAAATTGTCTGCCTCAGACCCATTTAATAATAGTGTTTTTTTATTTCACGTCCTTGGGATTTACAAGTAAAATTGTTTTTATTGGAATCCTAGGTGAATCGAGAGATTTTATTGTAGGTTCTAAAGTGTAGATGAATTTCATAACCTAATGACCGCACTCTATATCTGACAAATGATACTTGGAGGGTTGCTAAAATTAAAGGGTTTGCTAAAAATTGGTACCGGACCGTTATACCACTGTAACGTTTCATGCATAGAAAAAACAAAAATATCCGTTTGTTTAAATTGTCATTCTTATGGTAGTTTCAAACCATTTCGGCGTACACTAGCGCCACCAAGCGGGATATATATACGAATGCGGCATGCGCTTTAAATGAGGGCGCACACAAAGAAATCTTAGCCGAGCCAGGTTAAGCTTACAAGAAGCGCTTATAAGCTTTCAAGAATGTTTTTAAATCTGAAATCTGAAAGCAGATTTGTAAGACACAGAGTGGCACACAAATCACTATTGATCAAAAGTGTATAGCCATCGATTGTATGCCGATTACAATCTTATCATCTTATCATCATAAGATACTAATGCGCATGTGCAAGGTTTTACGCGGAATGTTTCACCTAGCATAACGCAAGCAGTGGAGCCACCAAGCACACTGACCATCACGCTGATATCAGCTTTTATTGTGCGCCCCAACGCTGGAAACAAGATGAAAACAAGCTGGAAAGAAGCTGAAAAAAGCACGTCGAAAGTAAGCATTCAGTGTGTTCTCACCCTATAGCTGCTACGTCTAAATGAGCAAGGCATGCATACTGCTATCACAAACAGTATGATTATAATGATGAAGTTGAAAATGTAGAATAATCAACATGTGTCCATCTCCTTAATTCGTAAACCACCAAACTCACGTGCAAAATTGCATCATAATTCGTTTCTAATGCAATTCAAAAATATTTTCCAAATGTTCCAGTTATTATTAATTAAAACAAGCACGCGAATTAATAAGGCAGTAACTGAACGCAAATATTGCGGGCCAGTCCCATGCAAGAAAGCAGAGGTGCAAAAGTGACCAATGTAACACTAATATCCGTTTTATTATTTGGGCAATTGAGCACATTTTGTATACATAAAAGCACGTGCTTGTCCTTTGATGACAGACTTTTGGGACGCCTTATCTTTACAAGTTTTGCTGCATTAATTAAGCGAAGGAAAACGAGAACTAATGTACAACGACCTTTCGCGTTTTTATTACCGGGAAAGAATCCCGACATTTGCTTCCAAAATCGAGAAGAACCATAAAAGAGCTATGAAGATGGCCGTCCTTGGGAATCGAACCCAGGGCCTCCGAAGTGCGAGGCCAGCTCCGCGATTTCTCCGTCACAATGGCGCGGGAACGTGGAGGTTTATAATAGGTGTTAGCTTTCTAAGTGACTCGCTGACCCTCGCCTTATTAAACAGGAGCTAATGGGGCCTTTTTCACATATTAACTCGAATTGTATACCTGTCACGAGAGTGGAGGCCGCAAAAGAGTCATTATTCTAGCAGCCGGCTGTTACCGCTCCTGCAACTAATGTTATTGTTAGCTTGATTGAGATGTTCCCTTATTGCCCGGCTGTAAGGCCGTTGAATATGGGGCTAATTGGAAAGGAGATACCTGCAAAATGAAGCTAATCTGAGGAGGACTTAGCGAGAGCGCAGGGGGTATAGTGCTGCCCTCAATTGGTGCATGCGTGTGCCGCGATGCAAATGGAGCGCCATTATCGCTGGAGAGTCGTGTCTCGAGGATATGTACCATCTCAGGTAATAAAAACGAGGGACACTTCATTAAAGATGATTGAAGTCACAAGTACCATTCATTAGCAGGTATTAAGGGCATGAGAGGTGTGGAAGACACTTGGAAAAGAGGCTTAGCAGTGGTGAGCACTATGGTAACTGCAAGCAGCAATTAGGTTGCTGTCCTAAGTCTATTTTGTTCATCCTCTAACTTTGCAGTACGAGCGTGTTTATCAAATATTCGATTAAATACTATCTTTTTCTCACATGGAATTTATGCGTGTACAATGTCTAGCGCGTAATAATTATAAGTCGGAGTAATATAACAATCAGCGACTATATGCAGCGAGTTGGTGGAATTTCTGTTAAGAAATTCTCTTTTTATACTTTTCATACATGTGAAATGTGAAATTAAGCACTGAGCGTGGATTACGTGTATTTATTAGGTGTAAGTCATCTGTTGTGGCTATTGGAGAGGATTCAAACTCTTCGATGTTGGCAACGTTTCTGAAGGTCTGAAGAGACGTTTGCGATGATTAAAGCGCTTAAACGCTTTCAATTAATGCGTGATTAAGGTTATGCATAGTTATTGTGTGAAGGAGAGAAATCTGTTGGGATATTAAGGCAAATTTTGGATGCGATGTCAATTTATCGATCGATCTGCGTGTCATTTTGCAACATTTGGGTGTCAATAATGCTTAGCATATCAATAGAGAACCATTAAAACCATATACAGTGTAAACAGCAGAAATAATATTCTATATACAAAACTGAATATCAAAGCAATACGATATAAAAGTTAAAAATTGTACGGTGGGCGTATATCGGATTTATTACAGTAATGTGTTTAATTAGTGTAGACATCCTAGCCGAACGTATTCTGCACGTGCTTAGTATAATAATCAAGCGCACCCTTTTTACGCAAAAATGTACACGGTTAAACGAAAATAAAGTGTACATTGTATATATAAAGTATACATTTGTATTTATTTTTCAAACTTTGTCCACTTAGCAACAGTTTTTGTGATATTTAAATTCAAACTACAAGGTTTTTTCTAAACATTTATACTCGCACAGAATATACTGAATAGTGTGCTACTAAATGCCCATTAAACTCCTGAATGCTCAAGTAGCTTGCCTCTCGTAAAGTTTTGTCAATCCTCTCAGAGAAATGGGTTAACACGCGATTGATTTATTTAGTTCAATTTTATATTTATATCTACGTATAATCTATCAAGTGTTGATCTGTGTGTTATACATTTGTAATTAAGCCCATGCATTAACATAAATTCTGGTTAGTTTTGTTTAAGCACAACTCTAGCCAAACAATGCACTTCTTCCAACTCCCTGTCAAGATAAGGAGAACCCATGCCTTCGTGTTTCTTACAGTTAAAAGTTTTAAAAAAAAAGTTGGATACTTAAAAAGCAATTTCTTTTGACATTTTAAGCCTTGAGAGGTGTGGAGTAACATTAACGTTTTGCAAAAGTAGGCTTATTTCATACATATTTAAATTTTTCGTTTCATTATACTGCTTGACTTAAATGTATATGGTATAAAGTCATTATCCCATATGCAGGGGTTTAGTTTCAACATTAGGATATAAAAATCCACGCTCGTGTACATCATTTTGCCACAAACCGTGTTGCTGAAGCAATTAAAAACCCACGCGAAAATACGTTCGGAAAATTAAACCTATATCTCATTACAATCAATATGGTAAAAAAACTAGTTAGAAAAGATCTTTAATTTATCTGACACCTTATCAGCAGAAAGTATATGTAAAACCCTAAAAAATGAGCCTCACATGACGTTTTTTATCGTTTCCAAATTTGAAAGCCATTAACACTGGTACAAAAAAGTGAAGTTTTAAAAGTAGGATCAACTACGTAGAGTTGTTCGACAGATTTTTAAATAATTCCGAGGCATTGTAACTGTTCAAAGTCATAAAAATTTATTAGTGAAAGAAAAGTAAAACATATATAAAGCAAGAAATTAAAAAAACAATTTTGCGGGGTATTCAGAAGATTTTCCCAAAATCTACATACCAAAATAGAACTCACCCTGCAGTGAACGACAATGATGTATAAAAATGGTTTCAAGTACATTGGATAGAACAGGTACAACTTAAAAGTTCAAGTGGCTGAAAACTAGAAGGAAAGAAATCTAGCAAATCCTTCTTAAACCTTTCTCCTTCTCCCCCCCC
>JAQGAO010004296.1:0-15398 GCA_034697705.1 Ommatoiulus sabulosus
CTAGCATCGCGTTTTCATATTTTAGCCACTAGGCGCCGCCACATGTCACGCGCGCATGCGCAGATCTAATTGAAAGGGACTCTATTACCTTAAAAATGATAATCTCCGGTTTCACTAAATGTTTAATCACTTTTTAATTGTGTTCCGCAGCATTCCAAAGATAACTATTTAATTACTTCCTAAGATCAAATTACTTTTATTTCAGAAAACGCTATAGGGAATTTTGCGATTTGTGGTTTGACAACAATGTGCTCGTGACGCCTTCGATTAGTCATTTCGCGGTGCTAAGGCATAGGTGATGTTCTGAGTGGAGCTTTTGACGGGTTCGTTTTGATTTAATGTACATTTGTTAATTTAAATTCAAAATTTATTACGCGACGTAGTTCTTGTAATGTGTTTCGTGCGCTTACTGTGATGGAAACGAAGGAAATTAACGCCGTCAAGATGGACATTTCGAACAGTGAATCCTAACCCTACTTATGTTCGAATATCATGACATTCGAAGCGGCGAACGATTTCTATCATCGCTCTCTATTAAATTCGTCTGGAAATAATTCTCCACTGGGAATAAGTTACTCTCAACTATCTACATCTTCCGACAAGTCCACCATCATCCTGGACCCCATGGATGAGGATTCTTGCAGCCAGGATGCCCTCACAGATAGTTTTGGATGGTTCGTACAAGGCGTCCTGGCATGCCTGGCATTTATGCTCTTAATTCGTGAGTATATTTACGCTATCCTTGTTGAACCAGTTATGTAACGCTTTGGAATTAGACTAGACATAACGCACATCTCAGATCTGTATGCAGGGTAAATGTAGGTCGTCTAGAAGTGTCCTCCCCCACGTCTTCCAAGATATCGTCTCAAGATATCGTCTTTCATTAATATCCTGTTTTATTGTATTTCACAATACTTAGTTAAGTGGAATGTAGCACGTTAACAACACATGTACCAGCTGGTACCAGAATATTTTTCAAGCCAATGCTAGTGTCAGACCTTGAACAACAGACGACATTGTTTATGACGCATTTAGAGCTGTTTCTTTAAAGTTCGTTTAGACACAGATCAAAGTCACTATCTTCTGCGGTGTTATAGAATCTATGATTTGGGTTTTTTTTATCATATGTTCAATAACAACCGATAGAGCTAGTGTATAAGTCGACCTTAGACTTATACTGAAAACCCAGTAGGCTACTGAAACATTTTGGTACTGAGTAATATATGTTTAGGTAGTTTTTTTGCAAATACAATTAAGTATTGGTAATTAACCAGATTATCTGGATAATTGTCATCAGGGGTCAGATTTTTCTATAAAATGCAATAATTTTAAACACCATAAATATTAACCTTGTATAGTACGACCTCTAATTTCCTACTAGTATAGTAAGACATAGGCAAGTTAGGTTAGTGTGAATAAAGTTGTACAGAGCTACAGTTCCAGAAATCTGGAAAAACTATGGAAATAAAGTTTCAAACACAATTCTCCGTATATGTGATATGAATACATGTACATTTATAAAGTTAGGATACCCGACCAATTTGGCCAAATGAACATAACCAATGCCAATGTTATCTTATTTATTTGAATTATCAAACATTAGTTCATTAATAACAAAAGTTCCAAGTTCTCATATTTGCGGGACATTCTTGGTAATTAAATTCAAAATTTTTTAATTGTTCACATTTGAGGTTTGTTATAGCAAATACAATAGGCCACAGCTCCGTATTGTTTTTTGGTATCAAAATGTGCAACCCCATTTCCTCCTTTTCAAAATATGAGATTTATTTACACTTTATTCATGTTCATGTAATGGCAATATTCCACGGAGGATGTATGTCTTCCCCTTCCGTACTCAACGTCCTCGTGATCAACAACAACACTTCTACTCTCTTGAGGATTTTGCCCTCTTGAAAGGTTGTCATTCATCTGGCCTTGGGCGCCATAACATAAATTCATCACACCAAATTATCTCGTTTCCTATATCCTTGACGTCCTCTTGACCATAAATGAGCCACAACTTTAACAACAAGTCTGCAGTGCTTTTCTCTTTTGGAACTTCCATTTACCCCGACTGGTTTTATGATATTTATGATGATACATTTAATAGTGGTTTATGGCTTGAAAAGCACAACTGCTCCAAAATCGATTGATATGTCTTCCCAGATATTTTATTTTCAATACTGTATCAGCTTATTTTTGCATTTAGGAATTTTCGTGATGACATTGATTCACATCAATGTCAATTTGAACCAGGTCATCTATTCGCCCAACTTTATAAGTATTTTAAATTTGAACGTATTGCTCTAATTGTTAGGTTTGTTAAAATATCCTGTATTGCAATCTGAAAATCTATTATCTGTCATTTTTTTGAAGGTGAGAGGGCTTTCTTTTCCCAATTTTAAAAGTTTGATTTTTTTTTAGCCAAATTTATATTTGAGTGGGCCGAGGTATTGCAGCTCAGCCCAAAAAAACCTTTTCACATTGTGGTTTTGCCACATCAAGATATACAATCCAATGTGTATAGACATTGGAAAATCGCAAAATCGGTCAAGATCATATCTTCCCACCGTGAAGTTTTCGTATCCATCAAAAACGTTTAAGTTTGTGTGACGTTTTCAATGCTTTGGGTAACGAAAATCTGACGTCATTGGTTTGAAATTGGCACTCCGTTTCAATCCACTTACTTGGCAACAAAACTGATGATTGAGTCAGATTGACAAATGTCCAATTCGATCAGTTTTGGGTTGTATTGCTTTTTCACTATTGCAGATTTAAGACCTGTTCAGATGGAAATGTTTTCCAAATGTTAGCAACGTTGCCATGGTGATCTCTTAAAAATAAATGTTGTGATTTTGACTTTCTGTGCTCTCTAAGTCTGTATGGATGATTTGAAAGTTCATATACATTTTTATGCGAAATTAAAATTCAAGTCTATAGATCAAAAGCAGGAAGTTAGAGCAGTTGACTTAAACCAATAAAATTGTTCGTCATAATCTAAGCATTTTTTGCTCCAGTATTTACGTGGCACCTGCATTGCACCTGATTCAATTAACAAACATTGACATGCAAGTAGGCAGAAAATATTTTGCAGCTTATTGGAGGCGGGTAATCCCGTCCTTGTGTTCTTGTAATCCTGTTACGATACCAACCCACACATGCTGTAGGTAAAAAATAGTGTATGGTGCATTTAGCCTACTGTATGTGCGGTGCAAATATACCACCGATACAAATCAATAGGTTAGATGACTTTGGAATTAAGAAAAAAAATGAGAAAATTGTGTCGTGCCTGGAAAATGATGGAAATATTACCATATCTCGGCCAAAATTTTGCGATGCAGAGTAAGCCAAAAAAAATGAGTGCAAAATCACGTTTCAATAGCTTAAAAAGTATTTGCACCCTTCTGAATAGGTTGAAATTTTGTGAAGTATGTCACGCCAAAATACAACTTAAATACCTTCCTTCAGTGAATTTCTCCAAAAAAAAGCAGTGTTGAAGTTTGTTTTTGATAGATTGATGTTTTGGGTGATTTTGGTAAAATTAACAATCATTAAAATGAAGAAAAATTATCAAGGTAGAAAGTAATTATTATACGTCTATTGATAACATGACTTTTTAAACCAGTTTCATTTCCTGCCTCATTTGTTGCTATGTAACGTGTGTGGTTAGAGTCGAAAACCATGTAATGTAGGCCTACATGTATAAGCAATTGCTTATTAAGTGTTAATTGCAAAGTGTTTGTTTCTACTATCACTTGCTAAGCAAATGAGATACAGTACTTCCAATTTCATAAATCATGGTAATGCACAAGTGCATGCAAAAATATGATCTAAAAACCAAGTCGGTCGTCGTGTGAAATAATGTTTGAACTGTTAACCTGCCACCTAGTGGCTCGCGTTATGCAGCCGACTTTATTAATCTTGCGTCGTTATAATTTTTGCTTGCAGTTAAACGATTCTGTGAACCGAAACGTTACAGGAGGCACTGGGTTATATGGTAGGCCTAAGTAACATACCTGTATATCAGAAATTTTTCATTAATTTTATGCAAAACGTATTTTGAGATGTGCCGCTTAATTAAAAGCGCCTCTTTTGTTCCTCGTAGGTTTTATGATACTTCCAAGCAAGGATTCGGTGCCCTAGTCATACATTTTGCGAACGTCTTCTTGGCAAGCTGGTTTCATGGGGATCCGTGCACTTGGTATGGTAAATGTATGCCTACTCATTCACCGCACACTGCAATCTGTAACAACCATGCAGGTTAAAAATGTGCTGGTGCTATTTTGCAGGTACATCGTTAGCTTTCTGCTCGACTCCTCTGTCGGACTATTCATTATTTTTGTTGGGATCCGCACCTCCCAGTGGATAGCAAAGCGCAAAGGGTGGAGCGCCTTTAATTTTGGAGAATATGGTATGCTTGATCTGAAAAAATGTTTTGTCCGTTTAGTTTTATCCTAATAATTAACATTATTTTTAATTACAGGTATGCCAGCGCAAATGCAAGCATGGTTGGGCCAATGCGCATTGTATATTGCAATAATGGTGGTTGAAAAAATACTGATCACTTGCATTATTCAGCTAGAATTTTGGAATGACGTAAGTCTGAGCATCCTTGAAATGTGCTCTTCTGTTTGCACTGAAGCACGTAGCAGGTGGTTATTGACTGACAAATTTCCTTCTAGGTGCGCGAATTAATTTTATCACCGATCAAAGATCCCAAGCTAAAAGTGGCTGTCGTGGTTCTGCTTATACCTTTTGTCATTAATGTAAGTACTAATTTAATTTGCAAACTTCAATTATGTGTTCGCTCAACACGTGCTACGCTTTAAATACGTTGACGTGCAGGGCTGAAGGATGAGATAACCTTTTACAAAACCTAATGATTGAACTATAACAAGTTCTTCAACAACTAGTTGAAATTTAAGTGAAATAAAAAGAATATGTTTATTTGCGACATTTCAGGCAATCATGTTTTGGGTAGTGGATAACTTTTTGATGCACAAACATCAGAAGACAAAGGACGAGGAATACGGTGAAGGATCGGGTAAGAGGAAAATTCACTATAAAAAGGAGGATCGAAGGGAGGACTCCGAATCTGAAACCCTGCTGTCAGCGGACGATATGGATTCACCGGATGTCATCACCGAATTAAAGTGCGGCGTGCACCGGCATCCGTCCTCTGCCACCATGACATGACCTTCATTCCAAAGCATCATTCCACATATCCTCATTTGTGTGATGCTTCGTTCGACTAAGTCAGGTGAAAGTAAATTATGGGGGAAGAAAATAAGCCAGCTGCTCCCCGCTTGGCGGGTTTTAGGTTTGCTGACCGCTGGTCAGGTGCAGGCTCTCTTCGCCTAGGCGAAACACTACTCGAATGTAACATGAAATATGCAAAGCACAATATTTATTGAGCAGAAATTAGGTTTTATATTTACAAAATGCCAGGTTTTAGTGAGTTTTCTGTGCAGTAATTGCAGATTCCAGGGTTCTTCGGTGCCTCGAACCACTCGCCCAACACGTAAAACAGCTAATGACATGATCGCGGTTGTTTTGTTTTACTTATTAACATGGGCCTCCTGCTTTTTGATGTTGGCTCATACTAAAATTTTATAAATCGTAGTCATTGATGCTAACAAAGAATCACAAGCATCCATTCACCAACGAAGGTTTGAAATTAAAGTGAATGTAAAAGCCTGGGCAAATCAGTTTGGGCTAATTCAAAAGATACGAGAGCTTATTGCGATGTTGTTTATGGAACAAAAATCAAGCTTGCCCCAAAATTATTTCGTTCATTTCCAACAAGTACAAGTTTATTTTTGGTACGCTATATTTGAGGCTTTGTTTTGTACAAAACGTGTATTTTATTTTGTAACATAATCCGTAAGCAAATTAGATGTGCGAATAATCTCACATAACCCTTGATTTAGCATGGGAAAATTCTTGAATGCCTGGAATAAATTGGCCATCAATTGGAAGAGGCCTTACTGACGAAAACACTTTTCAAACACATCTGCGAAAGTATCGGCACATGCTGTGACTAAGCTTTAATTCGTACCTCTTTTGAAATTCTAAGTGGAAAAATATCTGTGTCCGATTTAGCTTTAATGGATTGCGGCACATATTCAAGAACGCTTCCTTATATTATTTTTAATTTCTATATTTTTGTTTCTTTGTTTGCGATTGTTGCAAGATTAGTCTCTACAATACTCAATGTAATAATAACTCACTTTGCGTTGTCTTCCCCTCCAATTTCTCTCCGTGTATCGTTCCGAAACTAACCTGTTTAAATCGTGTTTACTAGCAATAATTCATGAAATTTACCAGAGATTACCTAGTCAATCGATCAAGATAATATTGTGTTAGTCGCTTTTAATTTTGTATGACCCACTATACGAAGTTGACAGAGTGTGCAGTCCTAAAGGTAATATTATGTTAGTTTTTGAGGATGATTTTTGATTTTGATTTAACAGGGTGTCTACCGGTCAAGAAACTCTGCAATGCTGATTGAATGTTATGCTAAAATGATACAGATTTTGTAGTGTAAATACCAGTGATTCCTTCAAGAAAGTTCTGGCAAAGCACTATTTTGCTGCAGTTAGTGTGCTCTCATTAGCTGGAAACATCTAACATTTCAGTTCACTCCTTGTCTAGTACACATCCTGTTTTTGTATACGCGTCTGTTGAACTACGTGGGTTGCATTCACCCTGGGTACCAAATCGTGGCATGTTGTGATAAATTATCCGTAGTACCTTCTGCGATCCAAGCATTGCAGTAGGAAATCTTAGTACTGGAAATTAGCATTTTGGTTAGTGTTCAATAAATTCTATTTCTTGCACATTTTGCAGCTCATCCAATTGATTTTTGAAACTCATTTCTACCGCATGTATGAAAGATTTTATAATACTATAACAGAATACTTGTTTATCTGTACTTCTGAAGCATTTTTATACAGGTACAGTGTACCTTTTTTCATCTTCTGAAGAAACTGGAGAAATAATTATCAAGAATTTACTCTCTCGTTTATTACTTTTTTTAAATTTACATGTCCTAGCGGGCCATTCTTTAAGGGGATTTTTAAGGTAGTTTGTGACCAAGTGAGACATTTTAGATAATTTGTTCTCTGTACATCAAAAAGGAAAATACACTAACTAGCAATTGGAGAATCTCAAAAATGTACATTACCTTATTCATGTAATTATGAATTTGAAGTAAAAATATTTTGGTGATGCACATGATAAATGTTAGTCATTTGCATAGGTTATCCAGAATAAAGAAAAATTGAAGATGTTTCATTTTATGATCAAAACTCCCTTTTAAGGAATTGCCACGAGGACATCTTCAAAACTTTATACTGTCTAGTTGGACACTGAAAATGCAGAAATCGAGCAAAAACAATGTAGTTTTAATTTAAAATTAGTTTAGTTTTGTCTTTAACACATATAAAATCAATAAACATGACTTTCTAAAAAAAGAATTCCAGTTTTAAAAAAAAATTAGAACAATTAAATAACACTTATTTAATTGTTCTAATTTTTGTTCGAATATTTGTCATTTATCCAACGCTAAATGAGATTACAGGATTAGGTATATTAGAGTAGGCATAGTAAAGAGTAACACATAGTTGCAAGATCCAAGTTTGGCAGAGTTGGGGAATTTTGTTGTTGAGGTGAACATCTCTGTGGTGATGTTAGTTGTCACCGGATTATCCTGTCTGGCGTTTGAAGAGAACAATTTTGTATGGTTTGAGTCTAGATCAAGACTCTTGCCATTGGAGAGAAAATGGATTTCATCAAGATCTACGATTTCTACAACGTTCTTATTCCAAGTTTCTTCTTTATCAATTCCAGTGGCTCCATCCATAGACATACCTACAGAGCAACGGTTTAAATAAGTAAATGTTTTCATGGACACTAGACGGTAGCATACTGCAAATTAAACTAGATTCTTAATTCAGAACTATTAATGCGTGAAGCATTACAAGTTTAAAGTTTGTCAAAAAACTGATATCTTTGGAAATTAAAAACTTTGTGAATGATGTTTTTTTACCCCAGAAAAGTAGTTTTAGAAAAGTTTTGTTTAACAATATTTATTTTTACGTTAAGCTAAAGTTGGATTCAAAGTTTACTTATACTCATGGATGAAATTGCATCAATTTGAACAAAACTCATCTAACCCATCAACATTTTTAGTAAACTCAAATGTGTCATAGAAAGAGCGGCAACAAACATTTATGATCATCCCAAATTCCTAGGGAAATTGATCTCAAAATTGAGATAAAAATCCTGTTGAAGCACTTTGTATTGACGGGCCTTAAGCAATCGCTCAGGTTTTTCATTTGCCTGAAATAAAGAAAAACATGTTAGTATCATAGTTTGCCAACATTGCCAGCAAACTCACGAAGTGGCCCATCCCCAACCCCTTACCCACCCACACATATCGCTCTTGATAACTACGGCATCCATCAGGCAAAGCTCGATTTGTTCAGTTTGGCAAAGGACGATGTTTTTATGATCTAAATAAACGTTGCAACGAACAATTTCGACAAACATTAGCCAAAACCCGGACTTCCCCGAATGCAATTGTTGAAATTTTAGTTTACTGTCGGCAAAAGACCTACCTTCGGTAAACATGGCTGAACAATCGTGTTTCAAACTGTCTAGGGAGTGTTGGATTTCCAGCTTTACATTTTCCACGTTAGATTTCAGGAACTGTTCTGAAGCTTTGAACATCTTCTGTAGACATTCCTCAGATTGGCTGCAGAAGTAACAGTATGTTTACAGTATGTTGGCACAATTAAGTTTTCTTATCAAAAGATGGTCCGATTTTTCAAACATCGACAGATGTCTGTACTTTCTTACTGTATATACACTGTACATATTGCTTAAATAAAGGGTATGCAGTAGATTTTCCAAAACTTCTTTTGAACATCAAAATAGTCCAGTTTTAATCTCCTAAAACTAATGGTTATCCTAAATTTACGCTTTTGTTTTACAATTCAGTTGAAACTCGAATTTGTCAATCATGAGTTTGGCACAACCGTGCATATACAGTATTAGAAAAGTTTAAAAAAATTTGTTAAATTTTCAACAAACGACTGCTTACCTACATCCCAAGATGCCAGAACTTGAGGAAATGTTTAAGATACACTGGTGAAACGTTTTAAAATGATCTATTGAACCCACATTAACGGGGACTAAAGCAACCCTCCCTAAAAATAACAGCAATTAAAAAAATCAGTTTATTACAAAATTTGACAGACTTTAGTCTTAGCTTAGCTAAAACGAAATATTGTCATCGAGTTTAAAAGTTCGTTTTCAGAACATTAAACTTGACCAACATTTGCGAATTTCATTAAAATAAAAGTTGTACTACCGAAAACTGCCACGAAAATTACACTAGCCCACATTTCATAAAATGTTAAGTTTAAAAAAAAAATCAGTATGATCACGCGCTATTTTTAATGAATGACAATGATAACAGACCACACATGGAACATCTTTTATATACCTATGCTAATAATGCGCAGTTAATTTATTCATGACATGTTTGGAATTTGCGCAAATGTTGATAACCACATTTCAAGGTGAACATAAAATATCATCTGCTGCATACTGGATAAATAATTAAGTTTAAGTACTAAAAGGGGTAATCAGATAGAAACTTTACGAATGGCACTTTTGGCGTTATGAAAGTCACGTACGCAAAAGGAATGCATTAATTGGTTTAAAATCAGCGATATCCTTGAGTGCGTTTTTTAAACCAATTATTAAGATTGGGGATTTTTTACACGTGATTTCACGAGTCTGCCAAAAGTGTCACCAAATGGTGGAATTGGACAAGAATTGTTAAAGCCCTTTGAGCGGAGGAATGAACCTGATTTGAGGTCAGTATTTTGAATAGATGTAAGCCATCAAATACATGTGGTATTTATTCGCTTTATCTGCGTTATCGTACAGTATAACTTAAAACAAGTCAAATGATGGTTTTGTTCGCAGATAACTAAGTTTTGAATTTTGAACCTACAGTAAAGTATATTACAGTGTATTTACCTTTAGTCGGAAGTACGTATTTCGTAATGTTTATCTTTATTATTCATGGAAATTTCGTTCAAATATTGCCAGCACATTTAATTTATATTCAAGTGTGGTGTACTCATCGATATTGCTCGAGTGCTTTCCTTTGCCTTGCAACGCTCGACAGTTTTTAATTTATTTTTTGATAGAAGGTCGTTATGAAACTCATTGCTGTGTTTCTCGTTTTTTCACTTGCCTTTATAGGTGCTCAGCAAGTTCCAGGTAGGACACTTCAATATTATTTTAATGTACAGTGTAATACTGTAATTTACAATAATTTATGCATTTATTTAATTTAATAACCGGATGTACCGGTCCAAACGTTTTTGTAAATATAAACGAACTGTCAATAATGGCACAGTATAATAATGGTACATGTACATGTACTAGTATATGATTACAAATTGCAAACTTAATTTGCCAACCAGTCGTTTAATGATCTTGAATTTGCAGAACTGTTTTTTTTTCTGAAATTTGGTTTATATCATTAGCCCGTTTGTTTGGTTGCATATACATGTACTTATGAAAATTTATTTAAAAATGGCGATAATCTCGCGAGTGCAATTTGCAAAGCTTCTGAACGAGCAGAGCCGTGCTTAGGGCCACCAAACCCCTAAGCACGGCCCTGGCCCGAGTACCCGTGTTCAAACACAAATTAATGACAAAATGTAACCCAAAAGCTTGTTTATTATTAATTGTTTTGTATTTGATAACTTAGATTTGAAAAATGATCCCAAATTTCTGGAAGCATCATCATTGTTTTCACCAAGCAAGTCTTGTGATGACCAGTTAATTGAGCCTTTGGCAATTTTGCTTTATCCCGTGCCTTTGACGTACGCTGCAATGTGCGACCAAAGGTATTTACTTTTTTCTTTTACATATTCTAAATAATAATAAAGGCTTAACAAATATTTGAATGCATCGAATAAGCCAGTTTTAATTTGCCTGAAATTTCAAGCAAATTCAAGGTTGAAAGTATTTAAAAGGCTTAAGATTTAATACTTTCAATCTTGAAGACATGATATACATCATTAACAAGTATTTGGATGATAGGCAAGCAGAAAAATTATATATCAAGTACTGTAATTTTATTTTAAATTTTATTCTAAATAGAAATGTAATCCCATGTCATTAAAACAAATGCTTGTTTACGAGTAGAGCCATACTGCTATTTTAGAAAAATAATAAACTGACCTTTCTCTAAAATCTAGGATTTGTGACCTACAAGTACGTTTCATTCCAATTGTCATTATTTTCAGCGTACTATATTACCATGGCTGCAGGGATCCCAATTTGATCGAGTGTAATAAAATGTTTAACAATGAAGAAACTTGTGGCAACTACATGTATTGGATCGACGCCTTTGTCGTAGAAGGCCGGACATTCACTTGTTCAGTGACATTTGACAACTTGACAGGTCGGTAAATTGGTGCGGTACCTTGTAAAATTTTTCACACACCATGGGTATATATACAGTACATTGAACGTAACAAAATGCGTATATACTGTATAATGGCAATAATAAAAAATCAAAACTGTGGACAAGTCATAAATAATGCTGACATTTTTGGAATGATAGCATACTTACTGTATTGGTGAAGCAGATCTTATATGTCCATTAATAATGTCATGAACTTTTTAATAGTGAAATTAATATTAATAATGATCGTGTAAGGTGATAAAATTTGTAATGAACTTTCCATGATCGTGTAAGATTGAGAAGTAATGAAAGCATAATTACAATGCAACATTTTTGGATTTAATGTCAAGCGGACGCTCGAAATATCAAATTATCATGTTAACATTTTTCACGAGCAAATTGCAATTTTTATGCAAACTTGAAGGAATAAAAAGCCCCGATTTTAAATCGTACTAGCCGTTAAATCCGGCTTTGCCCGGGTTGTACAGACGTAATTCAAATTAGTTTCTGAAGTTGCCTATGGTTATTTAATTATGCATTATTATAACCTGATTAATTTGTATTTCATAATGCAAACCATAATGCTGGAAAGCCCGGCATTGCTCGGACCGTTACTAAAATTCTGATGACGTCATCAAGTACACTTCTTACGATGACATTTTGTTAAAGATTAATCGGACATAATCGGTTAATCGAATTAACCTGCCACATACATTCACATACCCACACACATCTCTTCTTTATATACATGTATATAGATAATATCAGAATAAAGCGGATTGCGTTCAAAATAAAAAGTTTGAAATTTAAGTCACATCCTCATGTACTTTAACTAGATCAAATACAAGATAGTGAATTTAAAAAAAAAAACACGTTCTAATTTGAATTTCGATGTTGCATTTTTTTACATTTTTTTTTTTATTCCAGATATTCAAAGGAACCAAGGTGGTTACGAATGTACCATCATCGAAGCTGACAGAAATCTTACTCGAGCTTTGCTTGATTTGCAGGAGTACTTAAAATTGCCAAAAGAAATTACGTGCAGGTAACCGAATCTTGTTAACAACTAGCTGAGCAAAACGTGAGATACTAAGGTCACAAAACTTGAACTTGTGACTTGAACAGTCACAAAACAGCGTCTTTATGCAAAGTTTTTTGGAATTTCAGCGACATGAAACTACAAATTCAGGAAATCTTGACTGTTTTGGAGAGTTGCGAAAGCAAAGTCATAGAGGGTTTGGTCCAGGAATTTTTTAACCAAGTGGTCAGTGCTTCCCCTTGCTCAGATAAAAAGGAATCGGGGGGTGGAGCATCTGCTTTGAGCAGTGGCATGATTTTAATTTCAGCCACTATCTTTTATACCGTTATTTCTTTCATTTCATAAACATTTATTACTGTCTGCGGAGAAGTTCAGGAAGATAATGCATAACTGTTATCGAAATTGTTTTTTAAAACTGTTAATTTTACGCGTAAGAGCATAATTGCTAAAGGACTCCTAACTAGATTTGTGACCAGAAAGATATTTAATCGACCTAGTCCACGCACGAAGACTCAAACCCAAAACATTAGGAGTACATTGTACTCAGTTAGTCGCTTTACGAATATTTTTGCAGTTAACCCTGGTTGAAGGATGTAATTTTTTTATACTGATAATTGGAACATACTGATCTCAGCAACACACTGATATCAGTAACCCACATCGAAAAAAAAGCTACGAGTAAAACCTGCGAGTTTTAGGTTAGAATACATTTTAAATGCATGCAGGCGCTTACCACTCAGCGTACAACTACAAGGTGAGGCATAAGTCTATTTTCGGATCAAACAACAAAAAATACTATATAATTTATGGAGTGAACGTGTAAATATTTGATTAAACATCGAAGTACCCATTACAATTTTTTCAAATATTTCTGAAAATAGCATTTTTATCACAAAATTTAATGAAAAAGTTGTCCCATATTTAGAAAAATGCCAGTCTGGTACATGTACATGGCTTTAACCCCATTTTTTACTACATGTAGTTTTAAGTTTTATAATGGTTTGATGGTGTTTTATCCAACTTTCTCGGTTTGTAATTACGTTCTTTTCAAACGATGATTGGCTGTTGAAATTGTAATAAAAATGCCTCAATTTTTCAATTTTTGGTCTATTACTTTGTGGATTTTTTAACAGTGCCTTAAAAATTGCATTAGGTCATAGGTCATCATCTTCATCGTCATCTGCTTTTTGATCAATTTTCTCGTATTTAAATTTATTTCCTGCGTTTTTTTAATTATGAGTTTTTTATGATATGTAGTCGTTTTGTGTTATGTTTTTTTTTTATTTCTAATTTTTCTGTTTTCCATTTCATCGAATTGGCTGTCCGTTGTCTTTTCATGGTTATTTTCAATCGAAAAATGATCTCAAAAATGATTTTTTTTCAAAACAAAACACAACATAATATCTTGATTGATAAAAAATAACTTTTGGGGTATTTTTTGGTCATTAAAAATTATTTCTGTTAAATTTTAATTGAAGTCCTTAAAAATGAGTTTTTCGTTTTGCTACGTTTCAATGTGTTTAAGCGTGTTTCGTGCCTTTTATTTTGTTTTTATTTCTGCCCGAATTGCATGATATTTCTCTTAATTTTTGTTTTTCAGTGCTTTTTTTTTGGTGCCACTGTATATAATAAAATATTTTCCTTACATTCTCTACTTACCCTTGTTTCAGCAACAGTTCCAAAATATTGAAATATGCAAACACATTCTTGCTCTTCACTCGCGTATTTTCTGAAATTAATTTAAATTTTTTTAAATTATCCGTTTTTGAAGTTATTTCAAAATCTCAAAAATAAATTAGTTTTCCTAAAAACTGAAATATACATCTTGTAAAAAATAGTTTAGTGAAATATCCCTCCAAGTTTCTGAATTTTAAAAAGTGATTTGAAAAGTTAAAAAAAATACTAAATTGTTTGTCACAGATATTGCCAAACATATGCCATCAGATAGTGGTAATACAGTGGAACCTCAAACCATAAGAAATATCCTACATGCAGTTCAGTATTATGGGTGAACAGCAGGCAAAAAATCATTCATCTCTGAGGCCAACTAAAAAAGACTCATGTTTGCGAAGGAATACATGAACAAAGCAAACAGTTTTTTGGGACCGCGTCATTTTCTATGATGAGTCGAAGTTCAGCTTATTTGGATAAGACAGAAGACAAAATGTTTAGAGAAAACATAATGAAGAAATTCTGCCCCAAAATGTCGTGTCCACAGAGCAGCATGCTGTGAGTCATATCATGGTTTGCGGGGTGCATGGTTTGAAATGGCACAGGTAACGCGCACTTTATTGATGGTAACATGACAGCAGAAGTGTGCATCGACATTTTGCGCCATAATCTGAAAGTTTGTGCACAATATTTAGGACTGGAAAAAACCTTTTGTATTTCAGCCAGGATGGAGACCCCGAGCAAAACGCACGAAAAACCAAAGACTGGACTATCTACCATGCACTCCGTTAGCGTGGAACCCCTCCACAGGGTCCCAACTTGAACCCAATTGAAAATTTGTTAAATTTTGGACATTAATATTTGAAAAAAAATTACGTCCATAGGAAACCTGAAGACTGCATTGCTACAAAAACACAACTTAAAACCTAGTGGAATCTACCCCTAGACGTCTCCAGGTGGTGATTAAGGCAAATCCACTAAAAACAAAGTATTAAATTATGCTATAAATTAAATTTGTGGCAAATTTGATGATGTCATGTAATTTTGCCAATACTTTTTGGTTTTGGCATTTTCGGTTTTTTTACGTTTATTTAAATACTGTTTTGTAAAAGTCTTTGGGGGACGGATGTCCACCACAAAAGAGAGAGACGACGAAGGGCTAAACTCAACAAACTTTTAATTGAACGGCGA
>JAQGAO010004297.1:0-15395 GCA_034697705.1 Ommatoiulus sabulosus
AACGAGTAAGTTTTGGTCAGGGAATTTTGGATTTTAGTCAGGGAAATTGAAAATGAAAATTTTGTTGCCACCCTGATTTTGGTATCATTACTAGGGCGTGGTTTGGTAATTAAGGTCATGGTTGTGTATACCGCCATTAATAATGACTTGCGCGCGTCATTAATATTGGTCATGTTGGTTTTACCCATCATTACTCTGGTCATTAGTATTTACCATGGAGGTTTCTCCCCCATAGACAACACTTATTTAAATTTCGCGCTACGCATTCCTGACTCGTATTTTTCAATTTTCGTCAGTACGCGCATGCGCAGAATGATTACGGAAAGTCATTACTGTTCACAGATACGAGTTTCTAAGGAGAAATTGTCTTTTAAAGTGATCCTGGGACGGTGTGAGGTTGAAATGTAATAAACGCGAATGATGCAACATTTTTGGATTTTTGGAGGCATCCTTATAGGTCATGACATTAGTAATGAACGTGTACGGTTCCCTTTAGCGCCAGCTTAATTATAGGATGGTGCTCCATATTACAGGGTTCTCAGAAAATGCTGGTAACTCACCCTATTACTTTTGACCCGATCGACTTTGATAATCGTGTCCACTATGCAGATGTAGCTCCCCCTGGCGGCGATTGCCAGCGGCATTTTTCCGTGCTGAAATAAGTGGAACGTTCCATAATTTTAACCTCAGAGTTTGTAGTGTTAAGAACTAGAGATTAAAGAGCTTCCAAGTTCAAGTTTTCTAAGGAAATTCACTAATTTCATCTTGGCGTCTTAAAGGATGCTAACGTAAGTCAAAGACTGCAGTTTTAAATTTGGTGAGATTTAACGTGACAAAATATCAGCAAGAAATTTGTATTTTCAGGTTCGTTAACTCCAAGTATGTTACTACATGCAAATTTTCATTTTTACCCTGAAAAGTGGACATGACGAAACTTGAAACATAATTTGGATAACTTTCAAGAAAAAAATGTTTAGGTGCTTGTTTCTGATTTACGAATCGTTTTAAGAGTTGAAAAAAGCATGCATTGAAGAGTAAAATAGGTGAAATTGAATGAGTTTTAAGATATATATTACGTTGTCTTTAGCCGTTAGGTCTGCCCCAGCCAATAATAAGCATTCAACCAACTCACTGTGTCCTCTTTCTGCGGCCAAATGCAAAGGGGTTTGTTGACGCTTGAAATTGCATTCAACAGAAGAGAAAAAAAGATAGACGAAAACATTAGAAAAACCACTTGGGAATGGAAATGATTAGCAGTGGAAGTGAATTACGGGCATTGTTGTACGCGAGCTATTAATCTTAAGTGTAATTGCGCTTAACACGAGCATAGAAAGGCATTTACTCAAATGAACCAAGTTAATTATATTGCAAAAAAAATAAGCCGTTCCAGACATGGAAAGGTCAGGGCACTTGAATATTTTTGAAAAAGTCAGGGAAGAATGACTTATTTGGAAAAAGTCAGGGAAATTCAACGTGTTAATGTTGTCTCCATCCAAAATTAATGCTAATTGTATGCGGTTATCTGAGGGTCCGTTTGCAAACTTTTAAAAAATTTTCAAAGTACAAATTTGCAAAATGTTCAATAATTACAGAAGACAAGTTTGCAAAATTTTCAGCAGTTTCCGAGGACAAATTTGCAAAATTTTCCACTGTTTTCGAGTACAGATTTGTAACATTTGTAACAGTCTACGAGGAGAAATTTGCAGATTGCTTAGTTAAACTTCAAGATTTGCAAGATTTCCAACCATTTCCAGCACAAATGTGCACAATTTTCAACAGTTTTCGAATACAGATTTGCAAAAAATTTTCAAATTTCCTAGGAGAAATTTTCAACAGATTATGAGGACAGATTTGCAAAATTCTCAACCTTTTCAGAATACACATTTTCATGACTGCAACATTTTCCGAATACAAATTAGTAAAATTTTCAGAAAATTGTCGTGCTAATTGTGGAAAATTGACATTAGTAAATGCATGTACTGCAAAATATTGAAAGTGGTCCTTGTACATGTACATTTTTTCAAAATTGTTAACATTTTCGGTTTATGCAAATTTTATCGTTGGTCAGGGAAATTTGTTTTAAAACAAATTAACGAGTAAAGTAAAGATTGTACTTTTAAAAAGTTAGTTTTAAAGCTTTTTTTTTTTAAATAAAATTAAAATCATGACATTAATTTCTTGGGACAAGTTGTTTAAAAAGAATGCTTCTGCAACCTAAATTAAGGAAATAGTTATGATGATAATAATAATAATAATGAAACGGAATATTACAGTAGAACTCCTAATATTGCATTATTTCTACTGTAATGTTTGTTTATTGTGGTTTTTATAACATAGTTTAAAAACGTTTTTTCAGAAAATCATAATATTTAACAATTAGTATTGTTTTATTAATTCAAGGTTATAAAGCAATTTTTTCAAAATAATTCTTTCCAAAACAATCAATAATTTAATGTATTCAAAAGCTGGCATAGCGGCAAATGTGGAATCTTTTTAAAAAATTATTTATCCAAACGTTTTACAAATATATTGCTATAGATAAGGTTTTATTACCAAACATTCTGCTAACATTTGATAAAAAATTATTTATCCAAACGTTTTACAAATATATTGCTTTAGATAAGGTTTTATTACCAAAAATTCTGCTAACATTTGCAATAAAGACAAAAAATAAATAAAAATGAGTTTATACTTTTGAAAAGGTAGTTTTAAAACTTTTTTTAAATAATAACATTAATTTCTTGTAATAAGTTTTAAAACTATGCTTCTGAAACTAAAATTAAGAAAATGATAATAATAATAAAACGTAATATTACAATAGAACTTTGATAATATTACATCATTCATGTAATTGTCTACTGTAATGGTTTTTTTTGGTTTTCTGCAAGACAGTTTAAAAGCTCTTTTTTTATAAAATCATAAAATTAACCAATTGCTAATATTCAATATTAATTAATTGAATTTTTTTTTCAAGATAATGCATTCAAAAAATCAATAATAATTTAATCTAAGTAATGCATGTGCTGAAAAGCTAGCAAAGCATCAAATGTGGAATCTTTTAAAATAATTTATTTATTCAAAAGTTTTTGAAAATATATTGCTTTGATAACGTTTTGTTACCAAACAAATAGAAAAACCATCATTTTAAATCCCTATGATTAGTTGTAGTTTTTTTTGAAAATATATGTATATTTGGAAAACTTGTGCAAAAAATAATATTTTTTCAAAACATTCTTTTCAGAATTTGTACAATATTACTTCTCTGTACATTCATGTACAATTGATTGTTTCGAAAAAAAAATTAATTTATAAAGAATTGATTGTTTTGATCAAAAATTGATTCATAAACAATTGATTGTTTTTTTTTTTAAAAAGTTTAAAACCATCAATTGTTCATGAATCAATTTTTTTTCCAAACAAACAATTTAAAAAAATGATTCATAAGCTGACTCATAAGATTGTTTTGGAAAAAAAAATTGATTTATAAGCAATTGATTGTTTTTTAAAAAAAAAATATTCATAAGCAATTGATTGTTTAAAAAAATTGTTTTATAAGCAATTGATTGGTTTTTTTTTTAAAATGGATTCATAAACAGTGGATTGCTTTTAAAAAAAATTAATTCATTTTTTTTGGGAAGATCATATAAAAAACTTAATAAGGGAAAAATTCACGTAATATTACAAATATTACAAAAACACGGTGCACTGTTATTGCAATATCTCGCCTTCTGCTCATTTCAACCTATTAAATTGGACGTATTTATGCAAATTTTCCAGTCATGCATGTTAATTTATTCATCGACACGACACGAATCTGAGCTTACTGAATTCGCCGAATTGATGTCAGCTCCTCTGGAAATCAACATTTTGGCAACTTCTTCTCTGTTGTCAATGATGGCTAAGTGCAGGGGTGTGTTACCATCCTGCAAACGGAAATTGCCTCGTTAGCATATTTTGTTTTCGCCTCAATTTGCGTCGCATTTTTAAAAGTTTAATCGGATTTTAATCGTCTCATCTCGTCTCTCCATTTGGCGAAAATTGTAGGTAGCGCTAAGCGATGAATATGTATAAAGTCCTTAATTATTCGGATTTATTATCCCATTTCGAGTCTGTTTTTCTGGGATAAAATGCAGATGCCCATATGAAATCAGATTATTTTCGAAATGACTGATGCTCCTAATTATACCTCGCATGGATGGGATTACCCAGGTGAATCCTGTTTGCATTTAATAGAATTCGAGGGAAATGCTAGGTTTCGTGAGGTGTTTTGGTTTAGCCAATTATATTTGTGAATTTTCATGTACAGGGTATGTCAAAATTATGTTAACACGTCTATGGAAACCAGGATAGAGGGAATTATTTTAAAAAGTCATGGAAATTCAACGTTTTAATGTTGTCGCAAACCAAAATTAATGCCTCTACGTGGTTAGCTCGGTGCCCATTTGCAAATTTGTTTTAAAAATTTCAGTACAGATTTGCCAAAAATTCTCGTGTATGGCCGGCTTTACATCATATTAATTGTATTCAAATTTCAAATTTTATTCAGAAATCTGTGCATTAACTTTCGTGGCTAACAATTAAATTTTCTTAAAAAAATATTCTAAATGGGATTATTTAGTCAAAAATATACAATCCAAACTAAATTTGTTGAAATTCGAAATGGTGTAAACCCCAACGTTTCATGCTTTTTTACCTTGTTTTCCTGTTGCTTGTCGCATCCGATGTCCAGCAGGTGATTGGCTATCTCTGTGTGGCCAAAATGGACGGCACAATGAAGAGGACTCCAATCTTTCTAGCGCAACCAAAATCAAAAACAATTTGGCTAATATCATAAAAAAGATTATTTTGTGTGTATTTTTCGCCCTCTTTGAAGCATTTTAGTTGTATGATTGATAAGACTTGAAGATCTGCAGCGCCCTCTGTGTCATTTGTTTTAGTTTTATGTTTGCGATTGTACTCACTTTAGTTTTCAGATTAGGGTTGGCACTGTGGTTTAGAAGCAGGTTGACGATGTCCTTGTTTCCGTTTTCTGCCGCTAGGTGCAGGACTGTGCTACCTTCCTTCACAAAAATCAAAAGAGAAAAACAATGGCTGAGAAATTGAATCGTGTGAATACTTTGCTTAGGATATATATATTCTCGTACCCAATCCGGAACGTCGATTTCAATTTCCGCTTTCAAAAGCTCTTTGATCATTTCCTCGTTTCCGTTTTTCACTGCCAGATGGAGCGGCGTTTGATCGTGCTAAGTAGTCAGGAAATACATAGGAATACAATGAGATGTTTCTGACTTGATCTTTATTCAGAATTGTTTAAGTTGAGCAGGATGCCATGCTCTGTCATGCAAAACATCAATCTGACAGCACTGAATGTTTGATTAATCAAAATGGCGACCAAGGAGACTAAGCTTACACGTTAAAAAGTTGTTACACGTGAGTCTCTTTGGCTGCCATCTTGGGTTTTCAAACCAACGATAGTAAAAATATTAAAGGACATTGTTTTAATAATTTATACTGCATTTGCACCATGCTTGTGGTCCTGGACGAATTTTAGAGTTGCAGAATTATTTTAGCAGATGAAGAATGGCTGACATGACAGGAGTGCGTATTTGGGGGGAAATATGGCGGCCAAGAATGCGTTGGTTACCACTTTAGGGCGACTCCTTGGCGGCCATCTTTGTTTCCAAAAACACGCCCTGCTGTCAGATATTAGATAATAGGTGGTTGACACTTATAAGATTGTCTTAAGAAGACTTGAAAAGTAGCAACAACGATAGAATCTTTAAGAATTAATATATTTTCAAAGAATTACGAAATATTATTGAAGTGTAAACTCAAATTTGTAAAATAGTAAATCGAAATACTTGAAAAAATATTTCACCCTATGACATGAAAAATTATTTGACTCAAGAGAACCATACATTTTCCAGAACGAAAATTCAGCTAATGAAGAATGACTAACACGACAGCAGTGCGTATTTTGGAACAATATGGCGGCCAAGAATGCGTTGGATATACCTCGTTAATGCGTCGCATTCCTTGGCGGCCATCTTTTTTTTTTACAAAACGTACCCTGCTGTCAGATACTTGACATTAGGAATTTGACTTTTAAGAAGACTTTAAAAATGGCAACATTGGTAAAATCTTCCAAGATAAAATACATTTGTAAATAATTACAAAATAATATTGAATTGAAAGCATGGATTTGTAAAATGATATATTTAAATAATTTTAAAAAAATATTTCGCCCTATGAAATGAACAGTTATTTTATTCAAGAGAATAATATATTTTCCGAAGCAATTTTGCAAACTCTGTTGGGAATTTGCTGTCTGTTTAAAATAATGAACTTGTACTCTTGAGAGTGATATACGTGACACGTGTTACTGTATAATCCAGCTCTTTATCTCATTTTTCTCTTTTTATCATTACGTTTTTTCCATTATTATGAATTGTTTTCAATTCTACAGAGTCTTTTTTTTTTGTTTTCAGGCCACGTTTCATCAGTAAAGTTACATTCGACGAAAATCGAACATTACTTCCTACGTTGTGCTGGTTCACAAAATTGACTTACTGTATTTTAGTTTTCCCCTATGTTGGTGCTTATCCTGCCACCGTGTTTCACTAAGTTTTCAACTTCAACTATATCGACGTCTCGACCGTCGCTAACATGCAAGGTAAGTTCGCCAAGATGGCGCCTCACCTTATCTTTCACCCTGACGTCACATCCGGCGCGAATCAGCCTTTTGGCGGCTTCGTTTAAGCCTAAATCCACCGCCAGGTGAAGTGCAGTTTGATTGTTCTGTCAGAAAACAAATATATGTCACGATTCAAAATATCGTGTTTGTATAGTGGAATATTTTGCACCCTTGCTTCAGAAGTGACACAACTCAAAAATCTTCCATTTCTTTTTAATTAACCAGTTACATAGTTTCGGTTTATTGACAATATTGCCACTGTATTTTATCATGTATTATAATGCCATATTACTCAATGAAAAATTTAGTTGTGTCACTTTTGAAGCGGGGGTGAGCAAAATGTATTAACCATTGTGTTTGGTTGATGGTTTCGTATAATTAACCGCGGTTTATTATTTTATTTTTTACATATAAACTTTACTGAAACAACTTAGAAAAGGGGATAATGTCCATTTTGTCCAGATATAAAGCAATTTTCTGAAAGACGATAAAACTGTCTTAAAGTAAAATTAATTCGTTTTTTTAAAGAAATCGACAGTTAATAAGCAAAATGTTTCCAATTTACAAAAAAAATCAGGTAATTTTTATAATTTTTAGGCACACTTTTCTAGGTAATGATAATTTTTTTTCAAAAGGCGAAACGTTTATTTCACTAAATAAACAAGGCAATTTCCTTTAATTTATGTTTGGATAAAATGTCAATTTTTATCCAAGTATAAAGCAATTTTCTGGAAGACGATAAAATTGTCTTATAAAAATCACCTGATTTTTTTTGTAAATTGGAAAAATTTTGCTTATTAATTGTCGATTTCTTTAAAAAAACGAATTAATTTTACTAAATAAAGAACACAATTGCCTTAAAAGAAGATAAATTTGTCTTAAAATTCATACTTTACTAAACAATGGCAATTATTCTTTCCTAAAATGGAAACATTTTGATTGTAAATTGTCGGTTTATTTTTGAAAAAACAATATTAAATAACAAAGTCAATTTCCTTAAAAACGAACAAACAAACGATCGTTTTCTCCAATAGCGATAATTTTCCACACCCAAAACTTTTTTTTTCCAAAAGAATCGACAATTTTCCAAGAAAACGATAATTGTTTTCCAAACTGAATGAAAGCATAAGCACATTTTTACTACAAGGTTGCTTTGAACAACCTGTCCGGATTATTGGAAATCTGTTGCATACAGCAATTTTTGGGAAATTGGGAATAATATAGAATTCCTGAAAGAATATATCGTCGACTCACCTTGTCAGTCACGTTCAGGTCTGTATTTTCTAACGATTCAAATATGAAATTCAACAAATCGAGCTGGTTGTTTTCCACCGCGCAATGCAACAGACCTCGACCATGCTGCAATTATGGACAATGAATCAGAACTTAATGAAGTGATTAAAACGAGCGAAAAATGTTTTATATCCTCTCAGAGGCCCTAAAAAGGACCCGAATCTGGCCACCATCTTTTTGTCCATCGCAGCAGTGCAGATTTATGATAATCTGGGGAAATCAAGCTGGTTTTGCATGAAATAAATGCACGGGCTCAGCGCACCTAGCGGGGAATTTGCAAAAAAAAAAAACCGAGCCAAATTGGTCGCAATTTCGTTTTCACTCAATTTGAGGCTTGAGTAACGCGGCTTTTTCCACTGGAAAAAGCAATATTTCAATTCCAATTCCGTTTTTTTTTCTCCTTTTTTTCTTCTCATCCGTTTCTCTTAATTTGTTTCGGGGAAACTGGGCATGTGAGCATTTGAGGAATTTTTTTATTAAGTTTAACCTTTTTTTTTTCTGGAATCGACTTGAAAAACTAATTCGTTTGAAGGAATTGAGGGATTAAATTGAGTTGATCAAGATGCAACTATAGGTTCGATTTTTTGGGAACATTAGGTTCCTGATCCGCCATGATATAGCCTACTTTCGAACTTTTGGTTTTAGTGAACTTAGGTTTCGAGATTTGATTGAGGCTTAAGGAGTTTATTTTCATCGAAATTCATTTTCCTATTATTAGTAATTAACGTGATTTTGTTTGGGAAAAGGTATTGCGGCTTAGCGACTTTGAAATTCCTAAATTGAAAAGAAATGCATTTGAAAAAATAAATTCCATTCTAGATGTTTTATGTATTTTTCTCCTCAGAAATGCATTTTGAAATTGTTCATAAGGCATTTTTTGAAGATGTGGGGAAAACACTTAGGAACTTTTTGTAGAATTGGAAATTTTAGGCGTGTCGGAAAATTCGTGTTTTATTGGTTGCAAACTATTAAATTTAAAACTTTTTCTATTTTCTCTAAAAAATGAAATGCAACTGTTTTACGTTTGGTATTTACCTTCATTGGTATTATTTATACCTATTATTTATTGGTATATAATGTATTTACCTTACGTGCAGACATAGGTAAATTGATTTTCGGAAAACAATTGCCAGCAAATTGTACTTTGTCTGTGCTCACGCTAAAAAATATTATTTCTTATGATCAGACAGAATTCCTAAATGTACATTAAATCCACCATTTTTATTCAATTTTTGATAAATTAATGCTATGAACACTTTGAATCAATGTTGCAAGTTTATAAGAATTAAGATTAAGCTTTTATTTCATCGATGATATTCCTTAATGAAAATAAAACCCACCAATTGATGCATTTGATATAGATATCAACGATGCAATAATTGCCCAAAAAAGTTGACCAAAACCATCAAATGTTGGCCTATGAAATGTGTGCCTTACCTTATTAGTTGCATGGACATTGGCCCCTGCTTTGATTAACCGTTGTAAGGCGTCTTTTTGCCCTAATGCTCCTGCCATTAAAATAGCCCTCATGCCAAACTGTAGAGAAAACAAACAAATTTTAGATAATATTTAATGAGGAAATAGGGTGAGTTTCACAAATACATATACATGTATCGTCATTAATAGCCAATGGAAGAACTCAAAATTAATTTTTGTTTTAAAAAAAAGCATACATTTTTCAATTTTACTGTGAAGATGCTTTTATTCCGAATCTTGTTTTAAATTGAAATTTGTAAAACATCCGCTTTGAAACAATATTTTTTTGGATTGAAAAATTATGACAATTAACTCTTAATATAATTCATTTGGAAATATATAATTTGTCTTTATAAAAATATTCAAGAAATGTACTTATTAAGTTTCTATTCTAAACCAGAGTCCCCCATGACCTGAAAAACTTGAAAAAGTCAGGGAACTTGGAAATGTCTGGCTAAGTCAGGGAAAAATGACTTATTTTGAAAGTCAGGGAAATTCAACGTATTAGTGTTGTTACATTCTAAAATTAATGTTTCCACGTGGTTAGCTCAGGGCCCGTTTGCAAAACGTTTCACATTTTTCCAGCAATAATTTGCATAATTTTCAACAGTTTCCGAGGACATATTTGCAAAGTTTTTAACTTATTCCGAGGATAAATTTGCACAAATATTCAACACTATCTGACCACAAATTTGCAAAATGTTCAACAGTTTCCGAGTACAAATTTGAAAAATGTTGAGCTGTTTTCGAGTACAAATTTGCACAATTTTCAACAGTTTTCAAGGACAAATTTGCACAATTTTGAAACTTTTCGTTATATAATTTTGCAAGATTTCCTATCTTGATTTTGCAGGGGTCAATTTTTGACATTGTCATTGGTCAGGTTTTTTTTAAAAAAAAAAACCCTTTAAAAGTCAGGGAAGTTGAAAATGAATTTTTTGGGGGAACCCTGTAGTAACATTCAAATGGAACGTGTCATGGAATATTGGTTACATGATTTCTCATAATATTAATATTTTCTGGATTTGCGTTGCAGCATTCTATCTCCTTCAATTTTTTTTCCGTCAAACTCATTGCACGTATATAGTAGTTCACAAATTGGAGCATTGTTTGCATCGTTCTGCATTAATTGGGCTTTTAATCCGAATTTACATCCTAATTTCTATATTGTTTCCGTAACGAACCGCTATACGAACACCAACAATTGATATAAATAACGTTGACAAATTGCGTGTCTGCCAAATGGGCGTGTGCACTGCGTTATGATGATTGCAAGCCGCACTACTGCTTGTTTTTTCACGCCATTTTTAGCTCATTTCGTTTTTTTTTTCGCGCGTTATTTTCGTCTTTTTCACCCTTGAAAAACGCTGTTTGTGGATTAGGATCTAAAAGGAAATTGCGCAAAACGCGCATTGTCAAGGAGACGTCAACCAATGCAAAATATTAGATTAGAATATAGCGCCAGGCTTTTATATTATATGGGAACTAATGTAATTTATGTCAACCGTGAACTGCACCAGATGGTGCTCGATCGGAAGTGCGCATGCGCTGTTTAGTCCACCGGTGTGACGGCATCTGCGACCTGTGGCGACCCTATAATCGATAACCGCTAGGGTAAAATTTCAAACCTTGATCATGTGCATTGTATTTCGGTTGCATGCTAACTGATAGTTTTTGGAATTATGAGCAATTTGTGAAATTTATTTTTGCAAAATTACGAAATTTGTATTGCAAATGAGTACCTTGTTTGTGCTGGGGTTGATGAAGGGAAAAATTCATTATTTTTTTTTTAATTTTGCACATATCCCACCCCCACCCGCTGTATTTTTTGTTTACTCCAGCTTCAAAAGCGACACAACTCAAACATTTCCATTTTATGATAAGCAAGTTTTAAAAGCATTGAAACGCATAGTGAAATTAAGTGATTATGCCGTCAATGACCCAAAACCTCACATATGTTGTTTTCGCAAAATGTAGAGTTCCAGATAGGTTCCCTCAGAATTAATGTTTCCTCGTGGTTAGAAAATTTCGTAGGAGAAATTTGCAAAGATTTCACCAATTTCAGAGGACAAATTTGCAAAATTTTCAAACTTTTCCGAGGACAAGTTACACAGTTACAATTTTACAAAGCTTTTAACCATTTCCGAGGTTAAATTTGCAAAATTTTCAATAGTTTCCGAGTACAAATTTTCAGCAGTTATCGAGGACAAATTTTCAAAATTTCCAAACTTTTCGTGGTATAAATTAATCATGATTTCCAAACTTTTCCAAATTAACTTTGATAATTTTGTAAAACTTTCAACAGATTTCGTGGAAAAATTTGAAAAGTTCTCAACCTTATTAAAGTACAATTATTACACATTTTCCGAATACAAATTTTCAAAATTGTTTCATTATAATTTTGTCAAATTGTTGCAAATTTTCTATGTTAATTTTCAAAATTTTAAAAACTTTCCTTAGTAAATTTTGTAAAATTCTGATTATTGTCCTGTGTCGGATTTTGCAAAATTGTGGATAACACTGGAGTATGTCAATTTTGACAGTGTCATTGGTCAGGGATCTTTGTTTAAAAACCTGGAAAAGTCGGGGAAGTTGCTAATGAAATTTCTGGGGCAACCCTGAGTTCGTTTCGCTTGACTCATTCAAATTGACTTAACTTTCAGAAATTGGAAATTTGTATTGTCATTTTTTAAACATGGGTGGGATGTCTCTTGATGTCCTGGACAGAAGTTCTACGGTGGACATCGTCATCGTACTTCGAGTCTTCCTGTTGGATGACGAGACGTTGGAGATGTTGGGTAAACATCTCAAAATCATTGGCCATGTTTACTTTGATTTGACTAAATGGAAACATTCTTCCTGAAAGATAAGCTCAACATCCAGCATTTTGGGCCAGAATGTCTGACTTATCAACAACAAGGCAGTGGTCTAGCTTTTTCTCCCATGAGCTTAGCAATAGTGGGTTTCCATGTCCAAGCACTTAACGCGGATTTAGTGGTGAGCTATTCGTTATGTCTAATGTAAATGTCTTATCATGAGTTGCAGTTGACCATTTAGCTAATCAGACCTAAATCCAGTAAGCCTCAAGAACTAGCTGAAAAGGACCTGCGGCTCATTATGTTTTGAGTGAGAAACTGCGCTTTCATGGCAGAAGACTTCTGAGGATTTTATGATTACGAATTCATGCCCAGGTCGTTAGCGGATAGTTGAGGTTTACGAGATTTGGGTAATGTTTATCTAAAATTCTAAATGGTCAACTGCTTTGGTTGACCATGTTGCTCGGCATACCGCTGATGTTCGCAGTGATTGCCATGTTTCAAGGGGCATTTGCAAGCGTGGGAACTTTGTACTAAAGTTTAGTTTTGTATTAAAATGAAAAATGTTGAGTTGCGCCACTTCAGAAGTGACACAACTCAAATGCTTTAATTCTGAGATAAAGCAAGTTTTAAAATTGCATTCATTGAATAAACTAGGGTGAAGTAAAGTTACACTATATTGTCATTTAGCTTAAAATATGGTGAACAATTGATTTGTAATTTTCACTGAATATAGAACTCATTTCGCTTAAATTAATATTAATATTCGCAATTTTTGAGATGTGTCATTATTGAAGCAGAGATGCGATATTGAGGCGCTGGTAAATTAAAAAAAGAATCCACAATGGTTAAGAATCCAAACATATTCATATATTTAATGAATTTAAATTTCCAATTTTCACTGATAATTTTACAAGATTTTGTGAATTTGGTAAGAATTTGAAATCCAATGACGTTTCTTTATTTTAAGTTTAAGGATTAATTTTCATTTTTATTTATTTTAAAAATTTTAAATTAATTTAACATACTGTATTATAAATTGCCACGGCAAACAATTATCGGTGAAGTCACATTGCAAGCTAATTAAGTTTTTCAAAACATACATGTATATTTGCCAACAATATACTGTACATTATACGATTCGAAATGGACATTTTTAAGAAGCAAATCAGTATTCTAAATAATGATAGCTTTTGCATGCACTTATTACAAATACATGTAAGTTTTTACATCCATATACAGTATGTATATTTGGGCTGTAATATTTTCAAAGGTTGGTTGCCGAATCAATTTTGGAGATACAGCAAATATGCACTCATAAATATTATTCATGTGTATGTATACATCAAATACGGTGTATACATTAAGAGCATATTTTTTGGTAGATAGGCCTACATTATTTATTTGCATGCAGTCACCAGCCGAAAGAAGCTTTATTCTCAATAGGGAATAAACTTTCATGAATGTAAATTCGATAAAACGGGGAATATCTTTAAAAATGTTCACCATTGCAGATATTTGCTTTATGTGTCGTTTAGAATTGTACGCTATTTCGCATTTAAAATATGCGCTCGCCCCTCGCATTTAAGAAACGCTGCCTGCGCAGGCATAATTTATTGCTTCAAAATCGCATTCTTTCCAATTGCGCATCCGTGCTGGAAAAGTGAAGCCTCACTCGCTGTAGGAGCGTCTAGTTTGCTCATCTTTGTCAATTGCATTTGCCCAGTACATTAGCTGAATCTCATGTCAAAAAAAATCGTCCCTTATCACCTTTGAATTTAAAGAAGCCATGATACTTTTTAGATTTCATTGCCTCGTTTATCCGTTTCGAAGTTGTTGATGCGTGAGATCCCCCGAGGATTGTTTCCTATTCTTCGATGAATTCAATCCTCTGGCTTTTCAGACGTTACTAAAGCATGCTTTAAGATAAAACTAAAGCTGCATATCGATCAGAAAAAGGCAACATACCGTACGCATACAAGTTGGGTTTAGCAAAACGCTCTTCATTCCCAGCCTCGTTTTTGCACAAATGAAATATTTATGCACGTGAAGCTAGGGATATTACAAAGAACGTGCCGAATGAAAGGGTTTTTCGCTGCTTGATGCTGCTGCAGAAAAAATGTGACTTCTCAAGAAACAAGCGTTAGTGCATGCTTCAGGGCCAAAATGTGGCTCCAACTATCACCAGATGAATCACCAGGCTGTTTAATAGGTAGTAAAAGTGGTCACAATGGCGTCATTATTAGAAATGACCTAGCAGAATGGCTTGATGAACAACAAGATTAACAAAGTCAGAGGAGACAATCAAATATAGCCTACTTCGTTACTGGAGGAACAGGCCGAAGAATGACGTCAAAATGGCAGGTTGGTGACGTCAAAATGCACAAATTATTAAATAGTGACTTCAAGAATTTCATCGCAAGATTGCGTGATTTGACGAATTTATGAAGTCAAAGTGCAAATAAACTGACGTAACAACATGACGACGTATTCGTTTAAAGTAAAAGCCGAGTCATTTAAATGTTAAAAAAATGACGTCATAAATAACAAGATGACGTCAAATTAAATTATGACGTCATTAATGAAAAAAATCCTAAATTATGACGTCATTAACGAAAAAATGACTATATTGTGACGACAGTGATGTACGAGCAATGCCACACCAGATGGCATCGTCAATGAAAGATTTCCAAACAATTGCCGTCAAATATATTGTAAAATGGTCAAAAATTACGTCAATCATAGTGACGAATGACCAACCAAATATCGTCAAACGTAAAGGAACCTGACCAAACAAATGACGCCGAATTTAATAAAAAAAAAATGGAATCATTAAGATAAAAAATGACCAGTTACTGACGTTAAAAGTTCTAACAAATATGACATCCTTTTTAATGAAAAAAAATGACGTCAAATATATTGTAGAATGGTCAAAAAATGTCGTCAATTATAGTTACGAATGACCAACCAACTTACCAAGTATCGTCAAACGTAAAAGAACGTGACCAAAGAAACGACGTCTAATGTAATAAATATGTTATTAAATTTTTAATTAATATAAGAAATGATCAGTTACTGACGTTAAAAGGTCTAATGAAAAAATAATGAAAAAAGTG
>JAQGAO010004298.1:0-15392 GCA_034697705.1 Ommatoiulus sabulosus
TTTGTATTTGCTTCGTAGGTGGGGATGCTCCATGGTCGTACTATGGCCGCTGAAGATACGACTGAAAATCTACTAACGAAATTTGACGAAACCACATTAGAAGCGGTTTTTCTCAAGATCTGTTATCAAGAATCCTTTGATTCCCAAGATGGTAATGTGAAACCTTTGAGAGGAGAGCAGAGCCCACAGCAGAAAAGTGTGAACAATGAAAGTAGATTGTCAGGTCTGGAATCTGGTGAAGGTGATTGTGTTCTCGACAAACCACGAACAGTGCTTTCATCAAAAATTTGCGGTTTCAACATGTCCTTCCAGAGGTTGTATGCCATAATGATGCGGACGTTCATCGGCTTATATCGGTTTCCGGGGTAATGCACATTTAGGTTCAAAAAAAAAAACTAACAGCTCAATATAAATACAGTATTGTTAAACTACAGCATTTTCCCACATTTTCACAATGCAAATCATTTCGTCTTAAATCCAGACCTAAAACGTAAGATTAAATAACGTTTCCATTTGTGTAAAACAGTTCGATTTTAACTACAAATATTAGTTTATTTATTTAAGATGAAATGTTTTAACTTTTAAACATGCAATTAAAGTCGCCAGTTTGACAGTGAACATTTCGAAGCAAAAGCAGATCAGCATTAAATGGTGCTTCATCTCGTCACCTTCAATGTGATCTTGCAAACCTTGAAGATTACATTAATCGAGTATTTGTTCGGTATGATTAATTATCTGCAAATTATAAATTACTTTTTCTTTATGACCTCAAAATTTTTTATCCATTTCCCCAAAGCCTCACAAATTTCTATAGATTCTCCCATATTTATTTTGAAAAATAACTACTGTAACTATGGGAATAATTTAATCTACATAAATGTCAAATGAAAGCCACCACGTGCATTCAGGATAAGTTATGTTTTAAATAAAAACTAGCTGGAAAACCCGGCTTTGCCCGGGGAATCATAAATTTGCAATAAAAATGTACGCAAAAATAAATTATATAAAGTAAACATAATTCGGAAAACGTGGAAAATGTTGCAAATCTGTACTCGGAAATACGTGGAAAAATTTGCAGTTTTTTACTCGGAAAGCCTACAGAATTTTGACAAATTTTACACGGAGAACCTATAGTATTTTACAAGTTTGTACACGGAAAATGTGGACAATTTTGCAAATTTATACTTAAAAAACCTATAGAATTTTGCAAATTTGTACATGGAAAACGTGGAAAATTATGCAAATTTGTACTCAGAAAATGGGCCCTGAGCTAACTATGTAAAAGTATTCATTTTGGTTCGCCATGATTGCATTGAATTTTCCTGACTTTTTCAAAAAAAGCCATTCTTCCCTGACTTTTCCAGACATTTTAAACTTCCCTGACTTTTCCAGGTTTTCCAGGTCTGGGGGGACCCTGTAATTTTGTCCCGTCTAGGTTTTGAAAAATCGTGTATAACATTAGCATATGTCAATTTTGTCGTTGTTCAGGGAAATTTGTTTGAAAACCTGGAAAAGTCATGAAAATTAAATATGAATTTTCTGGGGGAACCCTTTCTGATTTTCTCGATGGCATTTTGATAAATTGTTCTTTAATATTGTGGCTAGACTCTTTAAAGGATTACTTAAATAGATTTAAAATATCCGTTCATAACGAACAAATGTTTATGAAAGGAATTAACAAACATTAGTGAGATTCAAGGGTTAACATATCATATTTTAGCAAAAGATGTTTTCTAAATTTGACAAATTATTTCAGTGATTTTGATAGTATGCAATTCCCTCCATACTTAATATACTTAGAACATCGTTTAATTACTCACAAAATAGGCTAAAGATTTTGATTTTTTTTCTATTTTTTTATTTTTTCAATTTTAGACTTCTGTTGTTGATAGTTCTGCTGCCTAGCTCACAAGTTTTCACTTATACTAATATGATGTCCAATTCGATTAGCGGAATTCGAATAGCAATAGTCAATAACGACGTCGGTGAAATGGGAGCTCAATATTTATCCTATTTAAATCCCAATACTATTATTCAGGTAATATTTCGACTGCCAACTTGTTGATCATTGAACCAAATTCTAGCGTCATATTACATCGTGATGGGTCTTTTTTCTTTAGAAATTCTATAATGATTATGATGCTGGAATAGAAGCTGTAAGGCGTGGTGAAATGTATGGAGTGTTGTACATTAAATCCAACTTTTCGGATGTTATTCTTAAAAGGTAAATTGAAAAGTTTTTGAGCATTTTAAAAATCACTAGAACAATCGATTGCTCATTACAGTATGTCCACTCAGATTTATTGATTCTGCTCTCATCAAAGATGAGGCAGTAAAGGCAGGGACTATAGTAATTCATATGGATAACACAAGTAAGTTCTAAAAAAATAATCTCGTGCTTTTTCAAAGATCTTTGGTGCATATACCCAAATCATCCATCTTTGAATGAAAATAGACATAAACATCGCCAAATTCGCCGAATTTCATTTGCTGGAAATGTATCAACATTTTGTGTACGATGCCTTGGATCTGGCTGGATACAACCCTGCCGCTGGTCATCCGCTAATTAATGTAAGTTTTCTGTAGAACACATGTTTTAACGTCCCATTCTCAGCTCCCTTTTAAAATCACCAGTACCAAAACTTTGCAATAAGTAATGTGAAATTATCATAATAGTATAATTGTAAATATTTTGCATAACTTTTAAGGAGTCTAAGGAATAATTATGAGTAAAAACATCATTTTAAATATCGATGAAATTAACTACTTTTCTTTCTGTGCATAGATGACACTGGCTACATGCACTTGGCAGAATCATTTACATACAAAATAAAACATTGCCGTCTCTGTTTCGAAGTGACAGAGATCCTAACTAAACTATTATGTAAAGTCAATGTTATTGAATTTGTTTTGATGTTTTATTTTTCTTTCTGATGGAATCTTAATTCCGTTTTTGTATTCTTTAACGAAATAATATCTGGAAAAACAAAAATCTTCAGCAGAATATCCGCTTAATTGAAGTTTGAATTAGATGAATGAGATCTAATGGATCTAATGAATATTTTCATATTACACTTAGATAAGCGGAAAAACAGTAAACATTCTCACCCAACCAAGTAGTCTTTATCTTTTATCTGGCGAAATTGTGATGTGAGTTATTTTAAAAAAGTTCTATAAATTTGATAAAAATCTCGAGTTTCTAACAACTTATCTAAAACAGTGATTTACACTTTTCAGGACCATCTTTTTTGTATCGCTTCCAGTAGCCATTTTTAACATCTTTATGGAACGGCATGAAGGATATATGGAACCCAATTTAATCGCAGGTTTTTGACCTTTTAATCTACTGAAATGGGATGAAATTGAGTTGTAGTAAAAATGTCAAGATTATTAGGGGTTCTCTCTTCCGGATAATATTGATCTGCAGTGTTCACTTTGCCTTAATCTTCCTCTCTAACGATCAAAGATATCTGGATTTTCCTTTTATATTATCCATTTCTTTGCTTGAGTTGCATAGTATCGGCTAAGGAGGACCTAAATAATCAGTACCAAAATTGTCAAATTATATTTGCACTTTTTATAAAATTATTTGTTTAAAATTAGTTATTTTTAACCTAGAATAATTTACAGGGTTAGTTCAATGCTTGTTTTCTCGATTTATTTCAATACAGGTATCGACTTTAAAATTTTCAATTTTAAAAAATTATCAGCGTTAAGCCATACTAAATAAGTTCGACAATGTTAACAATTAGTTATTAAAACTCAAATTGTTCAGTTTACTGTAATATGTAATAATCACAATCGACAAAGTTTCATTACCAAGTTGATCCAATTAAAATAGTTTATGTACAGATGGCACCGCGACCTCAGATTCCTTTAAAATGATGGACCTATTGTCGAGAATAACTCATTTCACTATTATCAACGTCTATTTAAGAATTCCGGCAATTCATTCTGTGTAAGCGTCGTTTGAGAATTTTCCTTTGTGTTTTTGGCAGGCGTTACACCCGTGGAGATTGTTCTAGGAATGTTCTTAGGACAGTTCGTGATCTTAATCTTCCAAATAGCTGGAGTTATTCTTGCTGCACCTGCCCTGCTTAGTTCGGCGAACAAAGGGTCTATATTTCTCATATTTTGCCTTCTGTACGTCGTGGGAATCTGCGGAACATCCGCAGGTAGGATATTTGTCTGTTTCATTTGTTTCACGATAGTGGTTCCAAGCTGAACCACGCTTGTGGCGCTTTTACTGGTGTATAGATTTTTATCACTATGGATAACTAATCAGGTATTTCCAAGATATGTTTTCCGCAATTTGGTAATTTCTTTTACACACTTTAAAAATAAAAAGCACCACATGTTAACAATGCAACATATTCTCAACAAACCTATAAAGGTATAAAATTGGTTGTTTATGATAAAAAGTGTTAAAATTAATATTTTCCTAAATGTTAAGCAAAATAAGCACAATTTCAAAAAAGTAATGTTACATACTTCAAAATATACATTGTGCCTAGATAAAGATGCAGTCCGCAATTTTTATCATAAACAACGAACTCCAAACATGTACATTTTATATTTTGCTTTTATGTTACGAATAATTATTGCTTGCACGCGAAACCTTTTTTGGTTTTGGATGTAGAAAAATCCTTTGCATAGAATTATAATTTTCAATTGTCTTTCTCACGAGTAATTCATGCTATCTTGGTATTTTAATGAGATTCTATCAGACCGGTTACAGAATTTAGCATTTTATCGAGAGAAGTAAATTTCAACATTGTTCTCTATTCTTTCGATACTTTCTATTTAAAGAAATTAAAAGTTAAAAATTGCACAAAGTGTAATTTCCTTGCGGAATGAATCAAACTATACACTAGAAAACACACATTTTTGGCTATAGGCGTTATCATCGTTATGAGTATTACGTTTGTGTTTTTATTTTTTTTTTTTTTTAACAGGGGTATTGTTATCATTAATTTGGGATGAAGTCACAACACTACTTGGCATTACGTCGTATGTCATTTTTTGTAGTGGGAGTTATACAGGTAAAGTCACCCAACCAGTTAATCACAATAAAAATATGCCAAAAAAGGATAAGTATAAACATTTACCAGGATAGGAAACGTTTTCACTTATCCGGTTTGGACTATATCCATCGTGCATGTGTCACGATGCAATTTTGAAATTTGCTTAACCATTTTTCAAATAACTTTGTTAAATCTCGTTTTAGGGGTTTTTTGGCCAATGGAGGCGTTGCCTGCTTATATCCGTTACTTTTGTCAGTTGCTACCAATGGCACTTCCGATTCGTGCCATGGCCTTCATTGTCCACCGAGGATGGGATCTATATAATTTCAGTATTCTGAGCGCCTTCGGAGTTTCTTTGATTTGGACTTTTATCTTTCTCGCCTTCGCTTTTTTGTTCTTTTACCGCAAGGAATAACGTACTTGTTTCTTGAGAAAGAATTTGTTCCGACTTGGAAATCTTGTGCCGGGTTCGTTTGGTCATTGACAGTGACAATTAAGGATAATAGTGCTAATAGTTGCAATAAGATAAAATCCGTTAATGTCGCCAATGATTACTGGCAAAAAGGTGTCGGTATTGTCCTGAAGGACATTGTATTTAAAATAAATAGACTGGTAAACCTGAAGTTTTATGAAAGTAAACAGTGTAGTCCAATCATTCCTGTGATCAGATCTTCCAACTCACAATTTTGTCAGAACTTGGTCATGTTTGCGATCAAGCATGGTATTATGATTGGTTTCACAAAAAAGTTTTCACAACAAAGAAAGGAGAATTTTATCCATCTTCAAGTATGGTCGGATAAGTTACAAATAGCAAAGTGAGGCTTGTAGAAGTGAGAATTTTTTCGAATCTGAGACGATCAGCACTATAAATGTTTCTTAGATACTCTAATACGTGTGTACCTAATCTGTATGGAAAATTAAACGGTTTCCGGCAATTTACGGTTTCTTTTAACCAACTTTGCGGACTATGTACTCGGTTTTCTCACTGTCTCATCATGTACTCAATATTGAAAATATTAAAAATATGTAGTTGCTTGGAAATTATAATTTCGTGAAACATAAAGAAGTTTTATTAAAAATTGAAAAATCTTTTAAGAAATCTTGCAAATAAGTTCACTTAATAGGTTCTACCAGTGATTTGTTGTTAGTTGTAATTTTTCGAAGCTGGGTTTCTGCATTAAACAGAACATTTGTAACATTTTCTTCTTACCTACAGATAACAAAAATTATTTTTAAAAGATTACTGGAAAAGTTAACTATGAAATGTTATGTTCACGTTTTTTAAACTTTTTCCAAGCAATAAGTTTAAATTAAAAAACATCACGTAAATTTATGATTCGCCATCTAAGGATCAATATGAAGTTTTTAATTCTTTCAAGTGACTATAGATGTTATACAAAAGTTGTGGTGCGGTCGAGACGCGCACTTCAACCAATAGGAAATCGTGCACCAAATCAATTTTAATTTACTTAAAGTTTGAAGCTTTTCCTGTTACTTATTACTAACCGAAAACATTATTCTCACGTACAGTACATGTATTTAAAAAAACAAATGCTCGGGATTGAGAATCAACAACGTATTTAGTGTTGTACAATGAATTGATTTTTTATTTTGAATTTTGAATTTCATCTTTAAAAATCACTTTTTAAATGTAACGGGCAATGAAGCGTTGCCTAAATATAAATGCGTTTCTTATTGGTTTATTGATACTTGATAATATTACATTTTTTATGTGAAACATGAAGTTTTCATTGAGGTGTAATGAAATGCCTTTTGAATTAATCGAATGCATTATGGGAAAAATGATCTGCACAATTTGAAGGTTTAAATTTTGATTATTTAATATAAATCACTGCCCATGCTGAATTTAATTCTTTTTGCATTATTTCAATTACTTCTTAGATATTTCTAATGGTAGTTTCATTGTTCGATTAAAATTCACTAAATGGATTTAGTGACTTTCTGTACATGATACTGTGCTTTCTGCTATGAGACTGAAGCATGACGTCATCGGTCGCTATTGCGGTACAATGGAGCTTCGTGGTAAATAATGGGCATTTTCTCTACATTTTGAAACAAAATTTCTGCAAGATTCTGCCTGTAAATCAATTTTTAAGTCAGTTGGAGAATTCTTTTATGGAAAGGTGGATTCAACTATGAACCTCATGAAACTAAAGTTAAATTTATTAGCTTTGTTTTATTAGATTTCTGTGGCCAGTGCATGTGGAGATTCTGTACATGTAGATTGCTAACTTTTTACATTTATGACGTTCGTTTTTCTGTCAAATATTCATACTGGAAGTGTGATACCCTCAAGCCATCTAGCCAAATAGCTTCGAAATTCGAGCAGAGAATGTAAATAGTTAGCATGTTCTAATAAAAAGATGAATTTTAGAGTTCAATATGAAAGACAACGAACAATTCGCACATTCGACAATCTTCATTTACTTTTCGGGAAAAGTTGTCTTTCATTTGTGGCTCATTAAATGGAGCTCTACGAAGCTCTTGTCCTAAACGGCTTAATATACATGTACTGCTAGTTTGTTTTTTAATATGAAAATTTCCAGTATTTATGGATAGCACTAACAAAAAGGGAAACTACCAGGGAATTGTATTCTATGTACAGTACTTCTACAGTACATCAAATAAATGCCTGACCTAGTCGTATATGCAAACAAATTGTTTCCATGGCCTATACAATTATAGATATTTTAACTACATTGTAATTATGCAAATTTTGATTGAAATTGTCGTTTAAATGTTCTTGAAATCTGTGTCTTTTTTTAAGAAATTTACTTTGGAGATTTTATCCCCACCAGCCTATTACTTATACGCCCATGATATCAAATACTGTACATGTATAGCTGTCTGGATACTTCCTTCACAGTGAATTGAACATTTTCCAGATTTTCGCCAGCCATAATTTCAGTGACAATTGCATAATCAAAAGTAAGAGAAAGCCAAAAAAAAATAATTTAGGCAACAAAATGGCAAGACTATTTGCAACACCTAGAAATATTAAATGTCCATTAATGTTAAACAAGAACTGAATTGGATTGACAGTAATTGAAAGATAGGATGCAGATCTATCAATTATATCGTAAAATCCCTTACAGGACCAAATAAAATAGGATGCGATATAAATCATAAAAGTAGCAAAGGCAAATACAGTAAAACCTGTTAAGAGTGACCACCAAAAAAATGCACTATACAAAGAATTCCTGAATTAAATTAAAACAGCGAACAAGTACACACATCGCTCCGTGTGTGCAGGAACAAGCAATCGTTTCAGGTGCAATAACTTTCTTGCAATTTCTTTCCATTTGTTGCTGGATATAATTTGCCTCATGTATGGCCAGCTTTTATAAGGGTAAATTCCCCGGGCCGATTAAAGTTGCAGCACCTTCCCATCGGGTAGGATTCATTCAAATTATACGATGAAACTTTAGTTCTTATTGTCATATTTTGTGCAAACAATTGTTAACGTCCCTAGAGTTTCGTCTTAATAAGGTTCGACTGCAATTTTAATATTCGGTTGACCACGTCGGAACATTTCCTCCAAAAAACAACAACCAGCAATTGAAATGCTATGCACAAATGTGTCATTCAAGCCTTTTATTTTGCTTCTTTTCGACGAAATATCATTTTTGTGAATCGATTTTTAAATCGAATCAGTTGAACACATAAAAAAGCGTATCCACGACACCTGTTGTCCGCTAAAGATTAAAAGGCGTTAATCCACATTAATTGCTAGATGACCTTGACGTCATCCAGCCATCCACATTGTGCCTCCAGTGACCATATTATTGTATGGTAACCAAAAAAAAAAAATATTTCAAAAAATTTATAGAAGAAACTATCTCACGGTTGAATGCATTGCATTTGCTTCCTGCAAAAGAAAGACCTTGATATCGCATCGTCTAATTGCCAATCGAATGTTATGCAGCTTTTTGCGAAAAGCGGAAATCCTGCAATTGGTCGGATTTGTAGGCCAAAGAACATCGATCGTTAGGATGTTAAAGAGCTCGGTAAGCGTCAGATTACCAACATTACGCGCGGTGGTGACAAGGCAGAAGCACGCGGTTGACCACTCCATGACGTCATTGTTCTGAGATGCTAACTGATCCGACTGCTAAACACCAGAGAACATGAATGCGCACTGCTCATCGGCCGTGGACATCAGAGGCGCCGAGAAACGGTACGGGAGTACATCCAACTCGAAGCCGACGTTCACCCGACTCAATTTGAATTTGCCGAGAGGAAATATGTAAGTGATAATGCAATCAGACTACGGTATAATAATCAGGCTCCAGCGCCGTTCCTAGGGAGCCATGTACCCTAGGCAAACCTTAAATTTTTTCATCTGTAAATGTTGAAAAGTTGTGCTCAGAAAAAGTGGAAAATTTTGCAATTTTATCTTCGGAAAACGTGGAAAATTTGTACTCGGAAAACCCAGTGAATTTTGAAAATTTAGGGACAATTTTTTCAAATTTGTACTCGGAAAACGTGGAAAAGCTCGCAAATTTGTAAACGGAAAACGTTGACATTTTTGCAGATTTGTACTCGGAAAACGTGAAAACGTTTGCAAATTTGCTCACAGAAAACGAGGAAAATTTTGCAAATTTGTACTTGGAAGACATGGAAAATTTTATCAAATTTGTACTCGGAAAACGTAAAAAAGTTTCCAAATTTGTTCACAAAAAACGTTGAAAATTTCGCAAATTTGTGTTCGGAAAACATGGAAAATTTTGCAAATTTGTACCAAGAAAACACGAAAAATTTATCAAATTTGTACTCAGAAAACGTTGAAAAATTTTCAAATTATTACTCAGAAAACGTGGAAAATTGTGTAAATTTGTACATGGAAAACGTAGAAAATTTTGCAAATCTCTACTTCGAAAATGTAGAAAATTTTGCAAATTTCTATTTGGAAAATGGGCCCTGAGATAACCATGTAGAAGTATTAATTTTGGATCGCCTTGACTGCATTCAATTTCCCTGACTTTTTCAAATAAACCATTCTTCTCTGACTTTTCCAGGTCATTTTCAAGTTCCCTGGCTTTTCCAGGTTTTCCAGGTCTGGGGGAACCCTGAAGTTTGATTATATTTGGAAAACGTGGAAAAGTGTGCAACTTTGGGCTCCGAAACCGTTGAAAATATATTAAGAACTTGTCCTCGGAAATTGTTGAAAACATTGCGAATTAAAAATCCTTCCTATAATCCCCTACACGTGGACGTCCTTTTTGAACGCACTTCCCCTGATATATGCCTTGTGAAGCTACATGCTAATTGTCAATTGGGGCGCTTTTCTTTGAAATTTTTGTCCTCTGCGTTCATAGGCCAGAAGAAGACCACCACGAATATGCGCCCTAGGCGGCTGCCTAGGTTCGCCTAATGGACGGATAATTGTCTTTAGTAAACTTGAAGAAAGCCACATGGTGGCGAAACGTCGTTTGTTTAAATACTTTGGTCGTGTCTGTGTGATTTATTGATTTTTTACCGACCACTTGATAAGAAGATATGTTAGAGGAAAGTTATATCTGGAAATATGGCCTGTAGAAAAAGTTCTGTTTTTTTAGAATGTGGATTACGAGATTTTGTCAATTATAAAAACATAAATGGAGTCTAATTAATTCAGTTTGAAAATGTCCTATTTAAAAACCATAGTTAGTAAAAAGCTCAGAAATATGAGCTAGACTTTTCGGACACGCCTAAAATTGCCAATTAAGTTTCCAGATATAACTTTCCCCGTGTTGGGAAAACGTCTATTTTCCAGGACCGCGGAACTGGAAAATAGACATTTCTATAGTCATTTTCGTGGTATTTCCCAATATTTTTAAAAAAAAAATCATTCCTGATCGCAGAGGTGCCTATATGACTCAATAAGCCCATTTGGAAGCAAAAATGGAGTTATTTATTAAAAAAAATTAAGAGGAGAAATGTAAAAAGATGAACATAGGATGGTTGAATAGGAAACAACTTTCAAAGTTTTTTATTTTTAGAAATTATGAATATTACTGGCGGGCTGCGGGTAATATCTATTATTTATCACCTAGGTAGGTCACTTGCTACTAATGGCATATTCGCATTTACCAAATGCGTACCGTAAATACGTCACGTGCGTTACGTAAGTTAATAGCGTGACGTCACGCCGGACGTAAAAATACGCTTACCGGTTGGCGTTCAACGTTTTTTTTTTCTATTTACTTCCCCAAAATAACGATTAAAATGGTTCAGATGGGAAAAGTTAGATCAACTTCAATTGGTACAGATGCGGTTGCAAATGTCGTATAAACGTCACTTAGCCCCACACGTGACGTAATTACGGTACGGATTTGGTAGATGTGAAAAGGGCATCAAGAGTACAAAGTCATATACAGTAAACGTGCATTAGAAATTTAAAAAAGCAACTTCTGAAATGTAGTCTTAATTGGAGTTGTTCCGTTTCCAAATTAGAAAAGAAACTTAAAAAAAGTAATAAACTGAATTTGTTAACATTTTTAAGTTTTTTAAAATATTTGTTCTTATCAATGCGTGCACATTTTCCAATTATTTTATTCATAATTTCATTTAAGGAGGATGTGCGATATATGGCAAATCCTGTTTAATTTCCTCTAACGTAAATCCTTATGCAAGCCGGATATCCCAACAGGTTTTCAACAAATATTCCACGCAGATGAGTTAACATTTCAGAATGGCAAAAAAATGGGCTGGAGGCGATTTTCACTAAATCTTATTTATTCTCGAGTTTTTCGTCTTAATTCCAAACGCGATTAGATGATTCATTTTTTTATTTATTTATGAAAAGAGCTGCAAATTCTAGGAAAGATTGAGATTATTTATCCTAAATAAGAAGTTCCAAGAGCAAGAAAATACTGGTAAATCATTGTTGATCTTATTTAATCAGGCAATTTTAGACATGTTCATAAAATTGAAAACAATTTTCGATGAAGATGAGGAAGAATGACTCTGTCCTTAAAGCGTTTTTATTGAAGGATATATATTTTTCATGAAAATGCCAAATAGAAAATACTTAAGACATAATTTTTAGCAAACAATGATTTTACATAATCCATAAGTATTTAATTAAGATTTTTGGACATCACCGACATGGTAAAAATTGCTTTTTGACATTCACTGAGTTTATCACTACAAATAAATTATTGTGAAATAAACAAAAATACAAAATCAATTACACACATTTATTTAACAAAATAAAATTTATTTACAACAAATAATTTAATTTGTTAGTCATCCGTTGGAATTTAAGGTCATCATGGTAAACAGCATTCAAACTTGCAAACCTGAAAAAAAAATACAAATTCGTTAAAATATACACACAAAGTAAAGCGGAACACTTACATTCAATGGATAAAACCACAAACCCGGCAATAAATATGAAGAGAACTCTTGCACATTGATACATCAATTTTTGTGGAAAAAGTGGGTGCTTGTTCGCAGTACATTGCATGATGGTCAAGTCCTTTATTTAAATCCTCACTGAAGCGAGCCAATGAAATCGCATCCCTCGTGTTGAACAACTTCAAACCACATGAGCAACTTATGGTTGAATTAAATTCCTGCAAAAAATTCCTATATCCAAGCAGTACCAGATTTAATTTCAATATATTGTCAAGTAACATTAATAAAGAATTCCAATGGGTTGAACATTTCATTAAAATCTAAAAATATTTTTGTTTTTTCTGTTGTTTTAAACGTACTTTTTACAAAGGGGGCACAAAACTCGATTGAAACTTTCTGCCATTTGGTCAATTTCTTCCGTTTGAAGTCGCATTAACGAAGAATAATATCTTTCCACTTGGTTCTCTGCAGTTATTTAAACAAGGACATAGTTAGCAAATTTCCAAGCATTCAGACAATTTTAATTCTAACATACCTTCTTCATCTTTCAATTCTTGTCTAATTTGTTCTTCAAGGAGGAAGATTTCATGCTGATCATACTGGCGAACTTCCTAAATGTAGAAATTAACAAAATGCGTAACGTAACATAAAAAAATTGTAATTAAAAATATTTGTTGACACCTACCGGCATTTGCTCGTACAGTTCCTTCCATTCTTGGTCCATGACTTCGTCCATCAGGCACAAACTTCGCTGTTTCATTTCATGCAATGTTGGAAGATCACGGAACACATCGACTAACCTCTCTCTTGCCTTTTGAAATTTGATATAGCAGCGCTGCCAATAACCAAATAAGAATTAATAACACGTTAAAAACTGGAAAGAAATTACAAAATACAAATGCTGTATTTTGTATATATATCTATCTATATATATTATATATATAAAAAACAATTCTGTTTGTTTGTTTGTTGGTTTGTTTTTTATGCATTCTTAAACCACTCATCCGATTGCCATGAAACTTTCTGGACTTATTGTGACCACTCCCGCGCTGGTTTCTGCGTTATTAAAACCGTTTTCCGACTTCTACATTTTTGTAATACATTTTTTAAATTTGTACGCATTAAAATAAAATTAAAAAGGCTCTGCATCATGGGAAGGTTTGCATGTGCCAGAGCTAGCTTTGGCACGTGTAATTTGCATGTGCTAAAGTTAGAAATTTGGTTTTTATTTCCAATAAGTCGCTACCTTTATTTACTACACCGTTCCCGTCTGAGATCGGGACAGGGCCATTCTCACGTCGCATATAGGGGGGACGGTCATTTTTCATGATGCCACACCGCGCTGGCATGGCCGCCGATAGGCACCACACGCTCCTCTCTAAAACTACGCGGGGAAACGTCGACGCTTTTAAAATCCTAATAGGGATCGGTTCATTTTTATCGAATCGCCATCGCTATTGGTAATTTCAGCCCATGCAAAGCCGGGCCGTTTAGCTAGTTTCTAAATAAAGAATGCAAATTGATATATGGAACGAATGCGTCTGCACGTGCAATTTATCTATTGATAACTTGCACTAGCAGACGACGCGGTCTTGCCCCGCTCAGATCAGATATATTGGGGTACTTCAACGTATACTGGCATAAGGTATACAATTCCAAAAATGGATGCCTGTGCTGTTGTGATTGTCTCGAATCAACTGAGTGGAATTAAATGTAAACAGGAAATTGTTTAGAAAATGATATTAATTCTAAATTGTATGGTCCAAGGCCAGAGCATAACTCTAATTTCCGGTCGTAATTGACAAATCTAGCCCTAAAAGCCGTTTTCGTATTCAAATAACCAGACGTTCAAGTCCCCAAAAGGCATATTTGCAGTAGAACGGCTAAGAACGCATGAGTTAGAGCCAAAATGGAGTGTATCCAATGACACGCTCACAAAGTAAACCGAGCCACATTAGCCATGCCCACGAGCTACATGACGTCACATGCAAATTATCTATAGTGAAGGCAGTCATTTCTGTCACAGTAAAAGTATATGTACTTAACATGTCTGATCTGAGAGGAGTCAGCCCTCGTCGTCTGCTTGCCAATTCTATCTATATATATAGGGAGAAAAAATAAAAGTTCCCACTTCCACGAATAAAAATTGATACTTTTGCACAATGGTATTTTTATTATATACAAAATTTAAGTTTTTCTGTTCAAATTTAACTTTCAATGTACCACTGTTGACTCAACTTGACTGATTTTATGGGTGGAGGCATTGATGAAATACTTACACTAACAGGAGGAGTGATCCAAATGATGGGAAAAATTGGTCTATAGTTGTTAGACCTTGTACATTTTGACCGACATGAAGTGAGCTTCATGTATGTGTACATGTACTGTACATTTCATGGCATTAACCCTAGCTGTCTGGCACAAGCTCCACAGAAATAGATAAAAAATTGTGTCGACATTCCCCCATTTCAGAATATTTGAGGTGGGGTAAAGTAAAAGTTTGTTATAACTACAAAGCAAAGCATGTATAAAATGTGAGAATATGTCCAAACTGGTTTCTGCTGGAGCAACTTATCAAAATTTTTCATTTATACTGATTGTCATTATTTACCTGTTGAATTTTAGCGTCTTTTGTTTATGCTCAGCTGACATCTTACTTGCCTACGTGTTTATACGTTTCCTGGCGATAAAATTTAATCTTTTTCGCAAATTGTCCTTTTCTTAAAAATGATCTCATTGAAAATTTTTAATATTCCAAGCTGAATTATTTCCGGGTCTACCATTCGGTAACTGCAAAGCATTTGTCAAATATATCACGAAATCAAGCTGCATGCTGGACAGGTAAATTGTACATAAGGTTGTTTGTTGATGTAAATTGCATATAAAATAAGCTAACCTTGTCAGTTTATTGTAGACTATTATTTCCAAACCCCTGGTTGAAGGATCAGTATAATTTTTTTATACTGATAATTGGGACATACTGATATCAGTATCCTACTGACATCA
>JAQGAO010004299.1:0-15390 GCA_034697705.1 Ommatoiulus sabulosus
AAGTTTGTAAGGGGTCCGTCAGATTGTTTAAATATTGCAAGTGGTCCATGATGATGAAAAGGTTAAGAAACCCTGAAGTAGATCCTAGGTCTCAAATGTCTTGAATTAGCCAGACATACTTTATGAATGACCCCAAAAATTAAATGCATTTTATTTCCACGTGCTGTTTCTTGGGTATTAGCAGTAAAGCGCAAAATTCAAATGCTTGATAAAATCAGGTCTGATAAAGTCATAATTTGTCATGTTCAAAGCTAGACTCCGGATGTAGCGTCAGTTTCAAAATGCGCTGTTTGACCCAACGTTTAATCGTATGAAAAATGTGCACAGTATTGTGTGTGAAATTAACCAGAATTGCGTGCATGCTTGGTAAGACGAACCATTGTGATATTTTTTATTAGAGAGGATTATAAAACCCTCAGTGCAATGGCTATAATGTATTCCCAGAAAAATAATTGCGACGTGCGAATGCATTTGAAGCGGAAATTTGTGCAAGATGGAACGTGCATTTTTTTAATGAAATCTTGGCATTTGCAGATACTGTATGTAACTCATACAGATAAATGTTTTCTTACATTGAAGTTATAGATTAATGTACTGTAAGTTGCACCAAACTGGGTTTTACTTTTAATAATTCAGAAGTAGAAGTAGTTCTGGTAACGACCATTTCAAATCTAGTTTTGACTTGAAATGGCGTCCACGGATTGTGTAAAATTTCACAAATCTTAGTTTCAGATTACGTTAAAAATGTCGTTCAGGTTGAACTACATTCCCGTTTGTATCCTTATATTTAAGTTAAAATTAAATAGTAGACAAATAATCTTCCTTGAAGCATTGGATGCTCAAAATTTTTAGAATTTCGGGTTTAGGGGAAGGTCGAATAAGAAGGTGAAATCGGCGTTTGACATACACTACGTTGAATTGAGGAAGTGCATGGCTTGTTATTGTTAATTGCATTGCAAGAGGAAAAGTAAACCATTATACCTACCAGAGATGATGTGGGGGAAGGGGTGTACGACTCCGAAAATGTAAACAAACGTCACGAGAAATTCAACCCGAGTAAATATTCAAGTTTCCTCCTCTCATGCATGCTAAATTTACTTGAATTACTCTCTAAACCTGGTAAACTAAAAAAAATTAATGGTGTTCGACCAGTGTGGCACATTGCATGAAAAAGCTTTCTACGATTTGCTTATGAGTTAAGAGTTCACAATATTACATGATGTAGGTTCTGCGCTAAAATAAAACGGAGGATGCTTCGGCAAATGCTTTCTCTTCAGAAATGGTGAAAAATGAGAATGGTACAAACAAGCTCTCCTTATGCGGTTTTATTTTCATCGAGTACAATAAATTAAAAAACAGATGCCATACAATCAAGAAAAAAAAAATGTTTGGACACGTTGGACTGATTTCATAGTTACATAAATTATATATATCGTGAAATATACAAATGGAGAATTGAATTAAAAAAGACGTCATAGGGGGAATAAACGAAACACATTTAAAAGATGCCGGCTGCAATGGACCGTAAATATATTGAATATGAAGTAGTCGGCAATAAACATCGTGTAATGATTAAAGGGGAAAGAGTTATACAGTATGTAGAACCGAAATGACGAGCTTTATAGACCTGGGCATCGTAAAGCACACCTTTATGAGATATTTGCAATGAAATTTGAGTTCCTGGAACAACCTGTTAAAACAATCGATGGCTATAGAGTATGCCACATAAACTGTTTAAAGTGAGCAACAGACTACTGTAGAAATCTTCTCAATCGAGAAATACAGGGTGTTCCTAAATTCTCCATACTCTTTTCAGCAAAATATAAATTTATTCTCAAAATATTCTCTACAGGAGTGAGCTACAGTGTTGTGCATCTACAGTACTCCAATGACGTTCTTTTAAATTTCCCATGTTCATTGCCTTTTCTTGGTACACCTTGATCGTCACGTGACCCCTCTGGTAAAAATGATCTGGATTGAGATCCTGCACGAAGACTTTTGAGAGACATCTTGCCAAAAAGTGCATGGAGACTTTTGGGACACCTCTTATTATTCTGAACTATTTCTGAGCTTAGTTATCATCGTTTAATTCTGGCATTTCAAACCTTTTCCTCTTCCCTCGTCAAAACAGTCGAGGATAGGGAAGGAATGATGCTGCAACGTGGCTAGTCGTGGTATATAACATTGACAAAGTTAAGTCGCAACCTACAGTTGAACTTTGACCTGCTGTAATTGTTAAAATGTTATCAGAATGAAATTCTGCCACTGGGCTTTGGTTCAACTCGAGTTCCGCAGTGTTGTCGATCGTTGATGGACGTGAGTGCCAAGATGCAATAAACTTGAACAGTTTGATTAAGAGCCCACGACCAATAACAGTATCAGTAAGAGTAATAAAAATCCAACTTGTGAGCATATTGAGCCACGATCATAATACGAGGGCGCACCATAAAACCTAAGTCCGTGTCGGTTAATTGCTTCATTGTTAATATCACTAACAAATAGAAATCTAGCGGACGAGAAAACACCCGGATTTATCGACCGGGTTGAACCGCTCAAAGCTGGCGCTGGAGCCAGGGAGAAAAAAAAGTCGATACGCTCGCGGAGTCGGTGCAGGTTTTCGGGGTCACTTTCTTGGCTTTATCTTCGTGCTCGTTGAACTTGAATAATGAAAATGTGGAAAATAGGTATTGTGTTCCCATACGCGCTGCAAACTGGGAAGCAATTTCATTTTTTTTTTCGCCCAAATTCAGTTGACCTAGAATGCGATCGAAACGCTCGTCCAACAGTGTTATTGATTCGATATTGATCACAATAAAAATCTGGGAAGCTGCAGCCCATGAGCAGAAAAATAACTGGGGTTTTGCTGTTTTCGGAACTATACGGTCAAGTGGAAACCTGAACTTTCAAAACAGTACATGTAACGCAGAAAGCATTCAAGTTTTTTTTTTTTAATTTTTGATATTGGCACAAAATGTGCAGTTGCGCAGAATTTTGTATCTGATGAAACGAATCTTGTAATTTGATGGCCGTGTACTGCGCATTTACTATGGAATCTCTAATTAATTTTAGTGCTTTGGAATTGTGATTAGAAAGTCTTTAAAATTGAGCACCGATATACTTTAAAAATGTCGCAGTTTCAGTGAATTGCAGGCGTTTATAGAACGAAAAATGTATCATTTTTGCGTATAGGTGGTATCTAGTTCAACCTCCCTCCGATTTAAACTTTTCATTGAGCCGTATTTTTTATTATTTTGCAGTTGCCAGTGTGATCACCATGACCGTTATGACCTGCATCTTGCGAAACTGGTTGGCGGGACGTGACATTCCAGGCGTGTTTTACCCGAAGTGTATTTTTCGTTCACACCGGCGCCTCACGCATTAGTATTGACCTGAAAATGGGCGTCCACGCACCTATTCAATGAGAAGAAAACAAGGACAAGGTATTATCCATTACCGCTTTATAATCTGAACAGTGCTAATCATTTCTCTTTTGTCCTTCTGGGCGAAATTCCAAACGTGAAAAATGAAAGGTTTCTTGCGGAGGCCCCTGTCGCAATAATTCAATCAGATTTAAACTGCGTCACAACATGTGGAAACCGTACGTGCAACAGGTCGGTCAGGTTGTTAAAGTTGTCGCAATGACCTAGCTGCAAAGAAAAGTTGGAACATACTAGTATGCCCACTCCTGTTCCAAAGATTGAACGCATTTGCAAAACCTATTTTCCCTCAAAATTTACCAAATTTAGAAAACGTGTACTTCAAACATTTGCATTGGTCTTTGCATGGGTTTCCCTACTTTTGTGGATGGTTCCACAAGAATGCTAACGATTTAGAATGTCTAGGATGCAACTTTGGCCATGGTCATGCGTGGAAATTCACCGGGAAAGCAATGATGCATGGAATGGTCAGTGGAACCTGACGAACACATTGGTTAGACACCGTCAAAGCTGATATATACAAGAACACCAAGCTTCTGAAATCTGTGTTCGAAAGGAAATCATGGACAAAGTTGGCACTCGAAGTCTTCCAGGGTCGGATAATAATAATAATAATAATAACAGGGTGCAATAATAATCTGGAAATTGATTATTTCGTTTGGATTTGGTTTAACCTAAAATGGTGCCCCCACATTTGGGACAGGGGCCACTGGATAGTTGAAACAGCCAACGGAACAACACGAGCAACGTAAATATATCTTTGTTAAACACCGTCGTATGACAATTTTATAAAACATCGAAAACTTCCTGGGTGGGCGATGGGCATCATCAGCGGCAGAGTAGCTTCTCACTTCACTTTGGATTTCAGCCAGTCATTGAGCTGCGGTCCGGAGTTGGGCATGATGACGCACATGAAGGTGTTTCCGGTGCGACCGTCCTTGGGGTAGATGGTGAGCGGCGGGAAGGGGTCGTCGTTGTCCACGTAGGAGCACAGGCGGCTGTAGGCGTCCGGAAACTGGTGGCGCAGGCTGACGCCTCGCTCCCGGAGCTGCTCCTGGATGCTGTGGAGGCAGACCTCGCGGGCCTTTCGGGCCGCGGCCACGTCGGCGCCTTTGGCCTGCGGCGGCCCGGTGAGTATGAGCGTGTTGGGGTCCTCGTTGAGCAGGCCGTGGCCGTCCCTGCCCACGAACTTGGAGAGCGAGAGCTTGGCGCACTTGGCGATGACCTCACGCTCCCAGTGCGGCACCGACTGCACGGGCACCTCGCGGGTGATGAAGATGGCCACCAGCAGCACGAACTTGGTTTCCGGTTCGTAGCGCTGGCAGAGGTCGACGACGGCGCGGTACACCTCGTCGCCCATCTCCTGCGGGATCAGGTCCCGCCACTGGACGTACATGGGCCCGTCCTCGAGCTGCGACCAGCCCTGGCGCAAGAAGCGGATGGCCAGGTCGGTGTTGCGGAACACGATCTTGACGAAGCCGCGGCCCTGCGTGATGTAACCGGTGCGCGCCAGCTTGGAGAGCAGCACGAGCACGTTGGGGTTCTCCCTGGAGCACTGGATGGCCTGCTTGCACATGCTGCGGATGCGGCCGTACATGCAGACGCGGCGGTGGCGCGCCCAGTGGTCCTTGCGGCACTCGCGCGAGCAATAGTACGTGTAACAATTGTGGCACGTCTTGAAGGTCTTGCGGGCGTCGCGCAGTTCGGCCGTCTTCTTGCACTGGACGTGGCTGCAACGCACGATCACCGTGTCGTCCAGCATGATGCTGCTGCGCCGGTCCGGAGCCAGGATGTCCTCCTCGCGGGTCGTGTCCAGCGAGCGCAGCTGGGCCGTGGTACCCTCCGAGATGACCGACTCGGACTCGAACGTGGTGTCGTGCGGCGCGGTGGCCAGCGGGACGTCCGAGTGGTTCTCTCTGAGCGGGGCGCTGCCACCGACTTCCGGTTCCAGCAGCGCGATGGCGTCCATCGTGCCGCAGTCGTCGTCGTCTTCGGGGATGTCGTCGAAGCTCTCTTGCCTGTCGTTGCAGGCACCTCGGTCCACCCCGAAACGACACTCGCCGGCATCCGGGACGGGCTCTGCTGGCTCGTAAGAAGAGGACGACTGCACGCTCGATGGAATGCCCAGGCTGCTGCTGACGGAGTCGCTCAGCGGCAGCGCCACGTCGGAGTCGAACGACTGCTGCTGCGTCTGATGGAGCTTCTGGAGTTCGCGGAACTGCTCCGGCGTCGGAGGAGGAGGGAAACTTTCGCTTCGTCGGGGTTCTGGAAGCGTCTGGTCGACATCGTCCCCCGACTCCGCTTTCTCGTCCTCCTCCTCCAAGAAGCTTCCGCCGTCATTGTCAGTGCCGGAAGCGGCTGTGGCGCAAAGCACGACGGGAGGCGAAGTGGCGAAGATCTCTGATGCGAAGGAATTGTTGTGCAATTGGGGAGGGCCGGCGGGGGCAGCGGTTTCAACGCACATTTCATAAGAATCGTGGTGTTCTTGAAGAAAAGCTTCACTGGATGGTTGTCCATCTGATGATGCACGCAGTGGTTTCGGTTTTGGTGGTGGCGATGGTGGAATGCAATGCTGGGATCTTGCTGCAAACTGGTCGGCGTTGGTAGCAACACGTGCTTCGGTAATGATGACTGGTTCCGCTCTGGGAGGCTCTTTGGCAATACTACGTTGAACAGCTGTGGCATCATGTTTTTCGGAAGAAACGATTGCAAGCGCTTCGTCGGGCAGTTCTCCAATCGGCGGTGGACGTTGCGGCGCTGGAATGCAACGTTGGGGTTCTGCGGCGAAATCGCGAGCGTCGGAGTGGCCAGCAGTGGCAACGACAGGCCTGTCAGAAACGACGGTCGGCCAAGCTTCGGAAGGTGCTTGAAGCAACGCTTCGGAACGCTCATTTCTTACCGGTGCTGGCGGTGGTGGAACAGAAGGCCGGGATAGCTTGGAAGGTTGGTCGATGAAGTCGGGCGGTGGAGGAATGACTTCCTTACCGGACCCAGAAGCGGATGTGGACGCCGAGAGGGAAGAGGACTGCGAGTTGCCCGAGCCGGATGGACTGTCCCCGGTGGAGGAGCTGCCGGACAGGCGGTAGGAACTGCTGCCGCTGGCCACCGTGGTCGTGGCGGTGGTAAGGTCCGAGCCGCTACTGACCGACGCCCTGTCGTTGCCGTCGTCTTCGCCTTCAGCACGACTGTTTCTGGAAGATGGGGTTGTGGAGCTGCCTGTGCTTCCGACATCCGAGCCTCCGCTGCTGCTGCCTTCCGCTGATTGTCCAAAGGGAGTTGGGACGGAATACTCCGCTGCTACGGTGGTCGCTCGGGAAGCCTCCTCGGAAGTGACCGCAACAGCTTCCGTGGCCACAATGGCAATGTCCTCGGCGCGAGGTTTGGCCACTTCCTTCGCACTGCTCACTTCTTCCTGGCAAGATCTGACAGGAGGCGCAGGCTCTGCTTCCGGGGTCTCCCATTTGCTCGGCCGGTATCCGCTGGGGCTGGGGGACTGGGAACTGGAGGGCAGCGCGAGCAGAGAATCGAGGACCTCTTCCAGAGTGGTGGAGTTCAGACTCAGTCTTCGGTCCGTGGATTCTGCAAGAAAAGAATCGAGATTGGATTAGGCGTTGTGACTTATGGTCTCGTTTCAGCAACAACAATGCATTGATGAGTAACGAAAGTATTCGATGGGTCTAAGAGGGGCTAATTATATAAATCGTAACTCAAATCTGAAATTGGTCATACACTGTATGTTGCCTTCAAAGCAGCTGTATATGCAGCTGTAAGGGGCTGCTCAAGTAGATATCTGCAGTTTTGGATACCTGCATGTAAAAGAACATGTGAGGATCAGGAATGTTTTCGCAAACTCTGTCTATCAACCAGAACTTGCAGAGTTTTATATCAACCAGAACTTGCAGAGTTTTTGGGAGAGGCAACCAGATGTTAGACGATTATCGTAAACCGGAATAATGCTATTAATATTATTATTATTATTATTATTATTATTGTTGAGACAAGTAATGTATACGAGTATAAGTAATATTCATCAAATTGGGATGAATGGCGAGTTCGAGGTTTAAAATTCAATTCACTCAGAACAAAAAACTTTATAAGTGACAAAATCGTCAAATTTTGGAGAAAGAAACCGATTTTGAAATACAACTGGATTTTTAAAAAAAAAATGTATTTGAGAAGAATGTGCCTGTAATGCGTCGGACAAGTGCATTTTTTAAAAGAATAACTTGAATTCCGCATTGAACGTTTGTAGGTAGTGGAGCAGGAGCGGGTAACTATTTTTAACTTAATGGCTACATTTTATATAACCTCTTTGTTTTTTGTTTCTAGATCGTAGCAAGATAAACATTCCTGCAAACAGGTTCGCGGCTTTCGATGAATGTTTTTTGTTCAAACTTTATCCTAGCTCCCCTCAGCCTATGGAGACGCTCTGCTGGGTTTGTTTGGAGTAAACTGCCTGGGAAATAATGCACGTGTTGCTGCTATTTTTCCCTTAAATTGCGTTTTCGTTTCTCTTTCCCATAAAGTTCTCGTTTGATTACTGAGCCTTACTACTAAAACACGATTTGGACTTTGTTTGCAAGTAATACATAGTCATTAACTGATTAATAATTGACAGAAAAGGCAAATGCAAGCGTTGTACAAGGCGGTACTGAGACCTGTATATCTTTAATGATAGAATCGTAACTTTTTCATTGGAATCATTACAGTATATCATGTACAAACTGTATGTATAGGGTTTTTGGCACTGCCGTGACAGCTCAAATTCTGTTGTTTTTTTCTGAGATTTTGATTGCTACTCAGAAGATAGCACTGTCTGCACGCAAGATCTTGGGCAGCAACAGACAGAAATCAAAAAGCGACGTAATGAAAAGCTCGTTCTGTTTCTTAAACAAAACTTTTCAGTACATTTTCGAGCAGTTTTCTCACTTCCTCTGTACTGCATTGATAAATAAATGCATTTGCTAGATTGAATTTGAGAGGGTCCACTAGTGATCCGTTCTCTATACGGAGGTCTTTCAAAGACAGTTATAGACATAAAGTGAAATATTTTCAATACGTTTTAACTATACAGACAACATTTTTTATATTTTTTCACATTTTCAAATTCTCAACGTTTAAACTTTCAATTGATGAATGAAAAACTATTTGTTGCCCGTTGTTTGTACATGTATATTGCTCCCCAGATGGCTGTCGATCTTTGGAATTCCGATGACGTGTTTAATTATTCCAATATGATGTAATATACTGTGCATTTCACATTCATCAATGTGCCACGCATTCGTTTTGACTTAAAGAAATCATTGAAATTTTAAACTACGCCATCTGGGGATCAATCATTGCAACGTTATTTTCGATGCATTTCAAATTGTCCAATCCAAATTGACGCGTGGGAAATTTAAAAATATGAAATTCACAATTTCTAGTCCTTTACCTTCGTCGACTGTAGAAAATAATTGTTATTGAAAACAGTTGGCTTTTTTTTTTTGTCACAAACTATCTTAGAAAAATCACCATATTTAAGAAATGTGAAATTCACAATTCCTTGTTATTTCCATTCCTGATCTACAGGCAAGAAATTGTATGTAAATACATGTATCATTTCATTTTAGGTCTAAATGGCAAATCCCCATAGACTTTATAGAGCCAGTTTTTTGGTAGCTCATCAGCATGCAGGACTACATTTGATACAGATTAGTAAGGTGCCATTCAAAAAGGACGTCCTCATGTAGGGGGTGGGGGAAGGAGGGGATAGGTTTAGTCACGGAAACAATTAACGTGGACAGGGGAAGGAAGGGGGTATGAAAAAACTCGGACGTCCACTTGAAGAAAAAAAATTCCAAATATAATCTGTTCCCAAATTAGAATGGAAATTGAGCGCAATATCGCATAGGTGGGTTATGAATTACAAAAGTCAGTAAACAGGGTACCCCCAGTTCCGGAAAAGTCAGAGAACTTAAAACCTCAGGGCCCATTTGCAAACTTTCCAATTTTCCCAGAACAAATTGGCAAAATTAACACTTTTCTCGAGCATAAACTCGCAAAACTTTCCACCTTTCCGGACATCTTAACAAATTTTTCCACATTTTCACAACGACAAACTTGCTAAAATTTCCCAAGTTTTCCCGAGGACAAATTTGCAGCAAACGTTTTCCCCAAGTACAAATCTTCAACATTTTCAACTGTTTTCGAGTACAGATTTGTAAAATTTTCAACAACTAGTACCGAGGAGAAATTTGTAAAATTTTCAACAACTAGTACCGAGGAGAAATTTTCAAAATTTCCAACAGATTGAGGACAAATTGGCAAAATTCTCAACCTTTTCAGAGTAGGCCTACAAAATTTACGTTTTCGGAGTACAAATTTGCGAAACTTTCAAAATTTTACGAACTGTAGACTATAGTTTCGGACGTCCGAATTTGGTCCTGATTTACCGGACCCAATGCGGACAGGGGGTAGGGGGGAGTCCAATTTTGGGCAAATTTTGCGGACGTCCTTTTTGAATGGCCCCTAAACGTAGGCCTAGCGTTTGTTTCCTTCGCTTTCCGGGTGCGTCGCTTCCGTCGTCGACGTACTCCGTGCACCATTTGTCGGTGTGTTTACACGGGAAGGCAGTGAACTTCGACGCGCGTTTACACTAGGGCGTAAAAAGGGAAAGGAAAAACGGAGGAAGCGCCCAGACAAAAAAAAGTGGAGGGAGTGGAAGGGAGAAAAAGAAACTGAAGCGCAACCAGATTTCTGACGCTAATCTTAGCCGCGCTCGGCTGCGCAACATGGCGTTTCGGCCATTTTTTTTATCCACTCTCGGCTGGTAGCAGCACGGTACGAAATTATACGAAAACTCAACCGGCGGTAACGAGCATTGACACCGAGGGCACGCGGAATTTCCTCCGCTAATATGGCGGAGTGAAGAGCGACGAGTTCGTTGTCTTCCTAGAGTGCCGCTTACTGGAACTGGCTGCGATTTAACATTCCAGTTGTCCATCCACTTTATGGATCCCTGATTCTTGCATTTCTCGCAGAATTATGACGATGAGCTCGAATTCACCTCTAGATTTGCTGAAGTCTTAAGAGGCTTACTTCCGGTTTGGTTGCGTGAATGGAGGGAACGTCACATCTCCGAGTCAGTTTAAGGTCAGTTTTGACTGGACTGGCACGGCGTGACCTTGAACTCAGTTCGACTCATGAGGAAGTGTTGTCAGTGGCAGCTAAAGCTCAGCTTTATAACAAAGTAAATGCCGCCACAGCGTGTGCTTGAGCTCAGTTTTGACTCGAGAAATGTTGTCATAGTGCGAGCTAAAGCCCAGTTTGAACTGAAGAAATGCTTTCACAGCGTGGTGTTGACTCAAGAGATGTTGCCACAGCGAAATCTTGAGCTCAGTTTGACTCAGCAAGAGTTGTCAAAATGTAAGCTAAAGCTCAGTTTGAACTGAATAAATGCTTTCACGGCGTGTCCTTAAACCTGGTGTTGACTCAAGAAATGTTGCCACAGCGAGATTTGAGCTGAGTTTTGATTCAAGAAATGTTTTCATAGTGTAAACTAAAGCTCAGTTTGAACTGAATAAATGCTGTCCCAGCGTGAGCTTAACCTCAGTTGTGACCCAATAAATGTTGTTGCAGGGTGGGTTCATGCTCAGTTTTGTTCGTTCCGCTAATTAGCCAAAGAAAATGTTAATTGCATCAGGGGATCTTCTTCCGTGCTCATTAGCAAGCCGTGAGCTCGTGCGTTTTGCTGATAACTGCAGCTTATGGGTCACGTAACCATTACCATTATTACCCCTTTTTTAATGAACCTCGATGCAGTGGATTGCTTTATTGTTCGCTAATAATCTTCTAGCTAAAGTCGATTGATATGCAGAAGCTTAACGACTTCCTAATTGTTTCATTTTCCCTTCTGATTTTATTGCAGACCCGAGACAATGGACAAGAATCGAGGGAGCGGAACCCTCCAGAAGTCGATCCGCGACGGACTGATTCACTTAATTGCTGATGGAGAAGACGCGACCGTTAGTCCTGACACACCTCGCTGGTTTAAAAAAAAAAATACCAAAAAAATTCAGGTAAGTTGAAGATAAATGTGAGGTAAATTTCAAATACACGCGAACACGAGTCTGTCAGGGGCAATTTTTGAGTTGGCAGTATCTTAAATCGTCCATTGTACGATTTCGTTATAACCGTGCACATGTAGTGAATGGATGAAGTACATGTACCTTCGTATTAGTTTAGTTTAGTTAAAAAAAACTTACGATTCAGCGTTGATATCACTGTGCTCATAAATTACGAAATTTCACTTCTGTTATGGCCTATAGTAATCGAAATTTCGTTATATCCGACATAATGTAATATCACGAAAGTATACAAATGGGACAGATTTCGCAATAATGTCGTAGTGTGTAGAGATTGATTATCTGAGTATACTATTGAGGTCGCTGCGCATGCGTAAATGTACACATTCCCTTCTGTTTTGGTGGAATTTTGGAAATTTCGTTATATCCGACCCGCAGGCGACAAAGTAGCCTACGTTTGTCAGTACTTCGAACTTCGTTATAACCGAGTAACAACACTGATTACGATCATTTCGTTCGAATTATGGCATTTTCTTTTATCACAGCAGTGAATCATCGAAGTTTTTCAATCTGTTTCCATTATATCGTTACACAACGAATCAGTTCGTTATATCGGATTAACTCGCAGGCGAGAATGCACGCTCAGCAGTCTTTCGAGCTTCGTTATAGCCGAGCTTCACTCTTGAGAAGCGGTCAATTTTTTTTTTTAAGTTTTCTCGCCTTGGCTTGGTCAACTCTCACCTCGCCCATCACCATGCATCCCGTTTCAGCGTATCCGTTCGATCGCCATTACGGTCAAAATAGTTAAGATGAGTTAAGGGGTTGGGTCAGTTCTGTTCCAGGGGGCAGGTGAGTGACCACGAGTTAACCCTTACCTTCCCATCTTTTCTCTTCGACCACCCGAGGGCTATGCGTATCCCTGACACTGGCGAACAATGAGGCGTGTAACCCTACTATCAGCAAACTAACAGCTCACCTTGGCCTTTTTTTTCTGTATTTTTATTATTATTTTTTTACGTTTTGTTTTTATCGGTGGGAACTTCCTTCGTGGAAATGACCGGATATCGAGGGCAGTTTCATTATAATTAAAAGCGTGGGTTCCCTGAAGGAGATGAGGAGGGGGGGAGGGGGAATAAAAGTTCAACCGCTGTGAAAACGATGCCTTCCATATAGAAATGCTTTTCCTCTTATCATTTCAATGGACTGAAAAAAGTGAAAATGATGCATCTGCCATCTTGGCGAACCTAACAGCATCGCAGTTGTCAGATGCAGGATGATTTAGGAATTTTTTTCAGGTTGTTTGCAATGGATGAAAATTGTTTGTGCACGAGGAAACACGTCTGCGTGTGAATTTTACATGACGCAATAGTCTATACCAAGTATATACCAGTATCGTCTACACCAATCAAAAACATTACTTGAAATTCCAAAGTATGTCAGAAATGTTCAAACACGTGTTTTTTTTTGTTTTTTTTTAAATTAAAAATGTGTTGTTACGAAGGGTGACGTCCAGAGTTTCGTGAAATAACAAGGGAATGTGACGAAATGATGTCGGACAGACGTGTGTTGGGATTTAAAAATATTAATAATTAAGTAATACATCCAAACGTGCATTAATTTTACGAAGAAACGGCTTTTGCATTCAAAAAAAGTTTAGTTTGTGAAGAAATACATGTACGTTCAGAGAGAGGACACCACGTTTCTGAGCATTTTCACAAAATTAGGTAAAACTTGCCTGTCATGGCAGACACGCTTTTCGAAATAGTTTTCACGAAAGATAATGCAGTAGGGGCATGTGTTTTTACATTTTCTCAAACATGCAACAATTGCTTGCCAGCCTGTATTTTTCTATTTAAAAGTAATTGTTTTAACCATATATAAAGTGCTGTATATTATGTTACGCCAAGCAGACACGGAGAACATTTCGAATAAGTTACTACGAAATATTTCGATTGGTATTTTGTCACGTAGTTTTTGGACGATATTTTGTGGCCGTATGCATGCATGTCTCATCCATGCGTGAATAAAAGATTTTTAATTCGGCACTTCGTAGGCGGGATTTTCATTGTCCGCCATTGCTCCTAACCCCTTCGTCCCAACCAGTTTTCCAATTGCAACGAGGCACGAACGAACATTAATTTAAACGCTGCCTGTCGAGATGGCTGTTTTGCATACAAATGGCTGATTTCAAGAGACGCCTCGTTTTTGGCAGCGTGTTTTTTTGAAACCGAGAGCTCGTAAAAAACTTGTTTTCTCATCACTGCCGGTTGCATGGGGTCACTCAAAGTGAAATAAAGCCTCGTGAGTTGTTATTGAGAGACTACCATTCGCAGTCTAGCAATCAGCTGAAAGAAAAAGTGAATTTCATTTTGGACAATTTCCACTTTTACTCATAGATGGCGCTGAATCACACAGGCAAGTAGCGCCATCGCATTCCAGATGAAATCGAAACGATGCTGTTCCTGTCCCGCGCGGTTTTGCGTTTCCAATTTCAGTAGGGGACTTGAAAGCTTTGCGAGTGGCACTTTAGCAGTCGTGAAGTCACGTGTGCGAAATCGACACTATAATTGGTTTCAAAAAATGCACTCAAGGTTATCGCCGTTTTAAACCAATTAATGCATTTCATTCGCACACGTGCATGACTTCCAGAGTGCCATTTATAAAGCTTCTTTCAGAATACCCTTATAGTGAATCGTTGAAAACCGGTTATAACGAAGTTTCGCAGATGAAACTTTTTAGGTTTGCGTATTCCATCCTATACTGAGTATATCGCTGGATGTCACCAGGTTTCACGTTAGGCAATTAGTCATATGACTGTCATAATGACATTTCCCAGTATTTAAATCGTATGCAATCATCCTCAACTTTGATAAACAAAGGTTTTGCTCGAAAGTTTCCTTATGACTGAAATAATTTGCTGCAAACCTGATATAACGAAATCGTTGTATTGTAATTTGCTCCAAATTTTTTCGTAAACTTGCTGTTTCTCTGCACCATCCATGTTACGAAATTTTGCTATTATTCTCGTAGAACCAAATATTAGCCTACCTGTAGTTCAAATGTGACATGAAAAGGAAGTCTGACAAAAAAGTCTGAAATGCAAGAATTCCCAAAATAATTAAATTTCACTTTAGTTCTGTGACGCCAGTGTTCATCCACACCACGGTTTTATTGCATAAAACGAAATAATGTATTATTCGAATCGTTCTGAACCATTAGTTCGCGCTTCATAAGAAGCGATATTTCGCTCTAAGCTCTTCGCTTAAGTTCGCTATAACCGGTTTTCGTCTGATTAGATGCCAGAGGTGAGCTGCGACCTTTCCATCACGCCCCCTACCGTGAGGAAATGTAGGGTACACCTATACAGTTTTCCTTCGGTTCAAATTCGTAATAGGCGAAAGGCATTTTGTAGCCGAAGGCTTGAACGTGAACATTCTGATTTCATGTTGTTTTTTTCATACCGGTCCATGCAACGCTATAAATGCGGATCTAAGCAATTGCTCGATTGAATAACGCGCATGCACACGATTTAAAAAATCCGGTTCTCACGCTTTTGAAAACATCAACGGTTAATAAAACTGCTTGCCCTTATCGCTAACTGTCAACGAAAGCAGGCACTCGAGATAAATGCCCGGGTAACAATCTTTTGTTTCTTTTTATAATAACCTGACAACGGAGCGAATGATTGTTTGCTTGTTCGAGAAAAATCCAGAGAATCTTGCGCCGCCAAGTGTGGCATGATAACACTATGTGCCTATACATTTCCAGTGGTGTCACCATCTATAGCGAGCACATTGGACAATTCAGCGTCGCACAGTGTAACATCTGGCCAAGCTAGGTGGACAAAAGTCATTTCTAGATTTCCAAAAATAAATGATTATATACAG
>JAQGAO010004300.1:0-15387 GCA_034697705.1 Ommatoiulus sabulosus
GTCGACACGCTAATTGGCTTAAAAATATTCACTCAATATAAAACTTCCAAAGTTCCATTAATATTAATTGTGCGAAATTGGTAAAAATGGGTTTAATAACGTTTAGCACCTGGATTTTTGTCCAAATTTGTAGTAGTTTATATTTTAATTTTCACTCTGTTGAGATTTGAATTGTGTTTGAAAAAAATCGAGGTGATATTGCCTTCAAAAAATCACCTTATTTTGAAATTTCAATACTGCTTCTGTACATCAACTTCAGAAACGTATATATGGGCACTCGGATAAAGCTTTACGAAATGTACTGTGACAGTCTGATGTCACGTGTGCAAAGTCGACACGCTAATTGGCTTAAAAATATTCACTCAATATAAAACTTCCAAAGTTCCATTAATATTAATTGTGCGAAACTTTTTCCAATTAAAATTGCTGACATTGAGCATTCCCATCAATAAAATCTTGATAGTGAATAAACGAAGTGATTGGATCATTATAGTACAAATTCAAGATATATTTGAAAAATACGTTACATATTATTTACCAGTTCAAACCAGTAATACTAGTAGAATTATAATTATTTTTTTTTCCCAAAATTTGGTTTCAACATTATGGCCAAAATGAACACTTGTACCTGATTTACTCGCATATCATTCTTACCCACACACAAGTTCGAACCACCCTAATAGAAATTAAAAACAATCGTACCATACAAAAGTACACGGTAATTAGATTTATGTTACAACTTTACTTTTAAACTGTCCAAACTGTTTCCTTCCGAGTAATCATTTAATGTGGGAAAATGAACTGCGCTCAAGATTACCACAAAACCAAAAATTCTACAAAAAAGTATGTTTATTAAAAAGGATATCAAAATCAATATAGTGGTAAAAATTGTCTTAATTAAAAAAGTTGTGCCACAACACAAACCGATCACCACAACTTTATAAGTAGAGCTAGCCCCAGATTGAATTACAACATTTGGATTTCTACTCATGTTTTTATGCTAACAAAATCAAGACTAGGAAAGGCGATTACAAATCTAAAGGATTCTCATTCATTATACTCTCATTGTTCCCTTCATTCTTCAAAAAAAATCTCATTCCCAATCCCACAAATCTCTCTCATCGAAATACAAAACAAAAATCAATGGCAAGTTTAGGATATGGAGGTATGGGAAATAACGAAAAATTAAGTAGGCTCGCATTTAAGTAGAAAGAAAATAAATTAAGAATCAAAATTTGTTGTATTGTATAAATGCAGAAAATAGGGGGACTCTACCACAATGCTTTCTTTTTGGTAAATATGCCCAGATATGGTGCACGAAGTTACAAAAAATATTTTTTTGAGTAATTTACATTGCCATCTTAGGGTATTTCAAGTCAAAATACAGATTGAACAGTTCTGCATAGTCTGAACGACAGTTGGAACAAAATGAGTGGCAACCTCATTAATTGTCCTTATTGCCATTTTCAGCAAAGGCAGGTAGCAGATCATCCATGCCATGGCATTTACAACAATTTTAAACAGGGTCCAAGATACCCTTTTGATTTTCGGCCCCAGGGCTGCCTCATGGATTTTTTTGCACAACCAGGTTAACTTCGTCCAGTGGTGTACTTCAACTTCAATGGTAGAAATTCTCGAAACTGAGCTTGCATATAATTGTAGACGGTTGTCCATCTCCATTGGTTGTGACAAATCTGGTGCGTGGACACTGTGATGGGCAACATGCCGGAAAAGTTGTTGCCCATCATCTTGTCAAGATAAACTACCCATCATGATTGAGTGTTGCTCCAGCAAGCTGCAACCGCTTGAGTAAATGACTCCATGTAGCTAGATAGATGTCCCATCAGCCATGTCCCCAGGGGGCTGCTGCTGTTGCACTGAAGCAGGACTTCATCAAGATGGATTTCGAGCAATAATTTATTCCATTAATGCTGAATTGCTCCAATGGATGAAACTAACCAGGTTGGTGCAATGGTATCCATGAGACTGCCCTGATGGTCGGACGACCTCCCTTGGGTGAATGTGAGGTGCGTCATAAGGACAAGGACAAAAAACTTGTCCAGACCATTAACAATCCTAACATTCCAGATGGAATTGTCTCCATTATCTACGTTAGCTCTGCATATTAGCAATATTTTTATGGAATGTATTTACTCTATTCTGTTAAAGGCACAGCACTAGGACGCAAAAATAAAGCACAAACACTGAACAGTGTTTTCTTGGTAACCCTGATAATGTCATGCCTTCTTTCAGGTCATTAAGCAGATTTCGCAGAAATGGATAATTTGCTGAAAAACCACTGTTTCAAACCATCTGGTGGGATTTTTACCTTGAACCTCGAGAATAATATCTCTGCATAAACTTTCGAATCATTTCAAACTACCTTTGCTTCTAAATCAAATTATGCAAAAGGCACCAGTCACCCTTTCAATCTCTTGAAAATTGGCATTGATCACAGATTCGACTTCTTCAATCGTTGTAAGTAGGTAGAAAACAACCTTCCAGCTGCCAGGCTTCTACTAGTAAATTTCAAAAAAACGTTCCTGCATTTGTAAATAAACAGCTTCGATCCAAATGGAAACGTGGGAGAAAAAAAACATTTGCAAAATTAAGAAGAACCAAGTGTTCTTTACAGCAGCAGCAGCGACTGCGAGTAATTTCCTGGGATGTACCGCACCAAACGAATTTCTTCGCAATCCGTACTTTCAATACTTTTTTTCGGCTGCTCCAATCTGAGATCACGACTCAGCTAAGCAGAACCGCATCGGATTTCTTGCTGTATGACCCAGTTGTGTTCACTAGGATAACGTTTCACACATGCAGTTTTTCCAATGCAATCCAGCGAGCGAATGCCCAGAAAGTCTCGTACTTCAAATGGACGCATTGCACCCCTTTCGTCGAGTGCTCCTGGTCCACAGCAGGCTTTCGTTTTGGCACAGTCGTAACGTTTAGGATAATCTTAAGTAGCATACCGGGCAAGGCCTGTTTCTTAAGGCGCAAGATTACCTGGCAGTGAAATTAAAGCTCGATGTGAGGTTGACCATTAAGGACGGAGACAACGTTTGCCAGGTGAACTATCGAAACAGCATTTGTCCGACTGAAACCGTGGTCTTCAAATAAGCAAGCTGTTGAGCCAGTCAACTGCTTTCAAAATCCGCTCACATTTCAGTTTCCAGGAGGTGTCTCTTATAATAGTCCTGCGAAGATGACGAGGGCGTGGATCGTGATTCGCAGCTTGCCGGAGAACCTCTTTTGGTCTCTAAAACCCTCTTAAAGTCTATCGGGTCATCCAAAATGCTGCTGTTGGTCGACCTGCTGCCAGTTTCCTCAGAAGTGAAGTGCGTCTCCAAGTAGCACTTGTTGTCAAAGCCGTATCCAATAGAAGAGTTCGGCGTCTGAGTGGTGCGGGTGTCATCAAAGTAGTCGTCGTCGTTACCAGGACGCAAAGGATTCACTGCCTCCGTCACGTATTTTTCATCATAATCTGAATAATCCACCTACAAAGACACGGAAAGAAACGTCAGAAAATGCGTGACATGCACTGAAATTAGTTTGAGAAATGCGAGTCTCAAAGGTCCATTCTTTACGAGACGTTTTAGAAGATAGCCTAAGTCATCAAATCATTCTGGGGTAAGAAAAATTTACATAAATAGACAGTAAACAAAATACCTGATGATTGCGAGCCTCGAACACTTCGTAGCTGCGATTATCTTCGACGGAGGAATGCAACTGAGAAGAGCCGAACCTGGATGGACTTTTAACGATGGAATCGATGCTCCCACCATTGGACTCTGCTTTCATATCGTTCAGTTTAACTGGTTTTATGTCGGAGAGGCGATCGTCGCTAGCCATCTTGCGTCGATAACCCAGCTCTGTCGATCCGAAGGCGCTGGATCCACCGAGGGAGCGACTGGAGGCGGAACGAATGGATGCACGAATCGAGTCCCGCCTCTCCATCTTCTCCAAGTGCTTGTGCCTCGATTTGCACAGCCAGAATAGGACGCATACGAGGACCAAAATGAGGAGTCCCCCAATGGCTCCGATGAATGCATATGTGATGTTGTATTTCGTCCAGTCACCAGCGTACAGGTAAACATCTGGATCTATTCCAAAAACAAAGTAGTTCGTTAATACGAGTTCAAGTAATCGTTTTACACGAGACGAGCAAGACCCAAGCTGTTATCAACACTTACCAGACTCGCAGACAACAGGCAGTCTCAAATTGCAGTTGGATTCAAATGTTCTCGCGCCTTGCATGGAAGAACATCCCCGCATCGGAGTGCTCAAGGTACGCACCCAAATGTTGTGTGTCCTCAGATCATAGTGGACTTGTTGTCGGGCAACAAAACCCAAAATGTCGTATGCGTTACTCACTTCGACGTATGGAATAGAGCCATTGATGGACTAATAAGGGGAAACGAAGAAGTCAATAATGCAAAAAAGTTTAACTGGCTTGACATCTCCATTGCAAAACCCGTAAGAAATTAGCTTTAATTTCCATCTCTATACACTATTAGCCATACATTCACCAAAAACAGATACACTAAATAGAATTTTTAAATATATTTCCCAGAATTAAGAAATAAAATTTAAATTTAAAAAAGCAAAAACATTCCTTGTTTTTGCAATATGCTGCTATTAAGGCACATTTCTTTAAACTGCAAATCAGATCTTAGCTCATACTACCATACAAATACACATTTTTTCTAAACAACTATAAGTATAAATTAGTAGAACAAAGCATATAGAATGAACGTTTGTTTATTAATGTTAAAAAAAACCTTAAAATTACTAAAAATATTTGCTAATCTAAAAAACCAAAATTGCGTGTCATTTAGTGACTGACAAACTGTTGACACATACCTGGCAATAAGCTTCTGCTTGGTCGTAACGCATTACACCTCCAATATAAATAAAGCATGTTTTGGCGATTAATTTCCAACCTGGCTGACATTTTCCTAAATTAAAACAAAAATCACAATTTTAGTCTGCAATCCACGCCTAGAAGGCAAGGTTGTTGCAAAAGATTGCACAAAGTGACAGACATACCACTCATAAGGGTATAGTTGTTGAGGTAGAATGGTTGATAAACCACACGAGGCAATCCTCTTTCATCATCGCCATCCCAAATGCGACCGGAAACTGCGTAAGTCTGATTATAGCTCCACCAATTATTTGTGGCATCAATGCGCGACAAGTCGGGAGAGTTGTAAACCGTTGAGCTACAAAAATGAAACATTTTGTTAAACGATCTGAAAGATTTGTCATATCTAAGTGAAAATGATGAGTTAAACAATGGTGGCTAATAAATAAAATTGATCAGTTCCACAAACATCAATAATAAGATTTATTGTACAGTTCCTTACCCGCTCAAGTTTCGGAGCATGAGTTCAAAGTCATTATAGGGATTAATGAAGATGTTCTCTTCGATGCGTTGTCCCGATCCCATGAGTACGATTGTGCTACTCTGGTCCCATCTTAGTGCCCAATTGTTCCAGAAACTGTTGTGCGTGATGACTTGGAAATCAGGATGGCTGGCCTGATCGAATGCAACGACGGTCATGACGTGGTCGCCCGTGTTATTTACCACGTAATTTTCCGTGAAGTTGGATAGCACTCTCACCAAACTCAAAACATCTTTATAAGGTGAATAATTCTTGGTAATCGTGTTCCTGAAAACGTCAACCAATTGAAAGGGGGTGGTCTTGCGGCCCTCCACCTTGAAGGCTTCCCACTTTTCATTCTCGTAAATCAAATTGTTGGTGATGTAAGCGTTCATTGAAGCAGCCGATGTTTCTGAATCTGCAATTATCCGCAAACCTCCTTGGTTCTGCTGGATCATGTTGTTCTGAAATGAGACAAAGAATCCATTAATGTCAATACTTCTTTCTGCCGAAGAATACACTTAAATATAAAAAACATTGACTATGACAAAATGAGTGTGGTGCTTACCTGCACAAATACTCGAACAGTGTTCTGGATGTCCAACTTGACTGCAGCATTGGATGTTGACAAATTGCCAAAGAGCCCATCGCCATTGTCTCTGAATTGTGAATTGAGGACCGACACCACTGGACCAACCTCTCCCACATTGGAATACTCCAGTCCTCCCAGAACGTTTCGCTCCACCAGACAGTTTGTTATATTGTGATGCCTGTCCCGAAGCGCCTTACTGGCTGTTGGAACGGTCACCACCTCCGCAATAAAACCAAGCTTCTCGCTGCCTCCGCTTGCATGAAGACGAACAGTCAAAGAAGGCTTTGTGGTCTGAAAAAGAATCGCGAAAAAAAAAATATTAAAATATCCATTTTGCAGAACGATTCTGGTAGATGTCATTCTAAAACTGCTATTAGATACCAGATTCACTTACTTGAAAGAACGACTGCTGATTTTGCGACTCTGTCGTGATTTCCGCTAGCTCCAAGGCTTCGACGAATCCATAAAGATCACCGTCAAATAGCCTGACGCTATCAGCAAGCGGTGACAGAAGCGTTGTGTTCAGCAAATTGAACTGCAAGAAGCGCAAGCCCAAAGTTCTCGTGCGTCCATAGCTGGAGAAGATCTTCACGCAGTCTGCAGAATTGTGGCTGTATTTGTAATACAGCAGAATGCGATTTTCGACGTCCAGTACTTTGTCGGGGGAACACAAATCGACCATTCCGAAAGCCTTGTATGGGATAGGCACTTCTTTCAACGGAGCAAACGATGATTTGGGACTGTTGCGGCTTTCACCATAGAGGACGCTCACGTGGATTCCAATGCCAAGATTGTTCTCCGATCTTTTTGAGAAAAAAATAAGGTTGGGAAATGAAATTACCTGCATAAGCTCTAGGTTTGTTATGAAATGAGACTAGTGTTCAATAACTGAGGTAATAAACCTAGTGTTTAAAGTGTTCAAGTGTTGAAAATCTGCTCAATAGCTTATAATTCTTTCAAAAATTAAAGTTGTCCATCCTACCTGCATCCATAGATGACCATCGTGTTCGTGGGTGCCAAAATAGAAATACCATGTGAAGCGCTATGGCTAACGTTGACAAACATGAAATTTTGCGGTGATTTTGAGACTGCCAGCACTGCAGGGCTTTTCTCGTTATGCAGGATTCCAGCGCCTATAATGTCGACGTAGTCCAGTGCCGAATTATCCACCAGCACAGTGTTGGCCGCGTCGTACACTTGGGTGTTAAGCGGCTCAAAGGTGGGTGCGGCAAAACGAATTCCTCCCCAGTAACTGCTTCCATGAGCAATGTTTGGCTGGCCACAGTAGACGAACACAAATTCACCGTCATAAGAGCATGGATAGGTGGGTTTGTAGAATCCGCTAAATCGCAGGGGGCAGTCCACGAAATGTTCCTCGGCGCCTGTGCACTGTCTCGGTTCGGGCCAATGGACCATGCGGGCAAGAAGGTTCGGATCTACGTCCAGACGCGTGCCCATCACAAAGTGAGAATTTAAAGTCTGGTAGCCCAGCTCGCGGCAGACGACCGCAGCGTTGTCTTCCGTGAAATAACGATCGCAGATGGGCACCCATTGATGAGTGCTCGTGTTAAAGACTTCCATGAAGCCCTGACGTAGATGGCCACAATCTCGGTTGGTGCAAAGACGGGAGAACTTTGGTTTTGGAGCATAAATCGCCTGGCGCCGCCACCGCTGTGAAAACTGCTCACGCACAAATGGCCGCATGCGGACAGGCTCGTCTTCGGATCCAACAGCCCGCAAGGCGCCAAGAACCAGGATTCCTATGCTGGGGAAGAACTGCAATTCAGCGCCTCCTTCTATGGTAAGTGTGATACCAGGCATGATAGTCAGGTCAGATCGGATAATATAGGGGGCGCTGCGTCGGCGCAAGTACGTGCTGTGAAAAATCATAAATGTCACAATAAGAAACTCACGTGAAATGCTATTATGGTGTACAGACCGAAACAAAAATAGAAATCATGCTAAAAATTACTTGTTGTAAAGGCGTCCTCCAAGATTTTCCAAGTCAACGATTTCCGAGCGTCTAAATTCGTTGACCAGAGAGCCGTACACAACTGGATTTTGGGAATAGGGGCTGAACTCTGCCACGGCGAAGTTGTTCCAATCATCGAAGTCAAAGATGCGCCTCCGAATCTCGCGTGGATCATCTGTGCCCCACCAGTTCTCCCGAGCGTTGACATGACTAGCCAGCGAGCCGCTAGCGATTCCTGCCAGAAACTCGTAGTCGAGGGTGTTATTTGAGAAGACGTTGTTGGTGACATTCACCTTCTGGATGCCGCGCAGCCCGAGCGTGTAGCTACGTGGCTGATAAGTTGGAACCACAGACGGAGAAAGGAGCACAGTGTCGTTCATTCCATATTGGTTTGAGCGTAGGTAGTTCTTGCGAAAATGGGCCTCGACCTGGCCAAACTTTTCTGTGTGACTATCTGCGAAAAACTCTACTATGAACTCGCACTTGTTGGAGTCAAAGAGATTGTCTTCAATCAGGATTTCCTTTTCCATTCCTTTGATCTAGAATTAAGAAAATCAATTCAGAAATCAATAAAAATGTTAACAAAAGACTTCATTCCCTTTTATATCAAATTTGTACAATTTCCTGCAGTTAAAGCCATGGCTTTGGATTAATACATTCTCTAGTTTTAAAATGTACAAAAGTTATTCAAAAAGTAAGGTAACAAGCCTTCTCACTAGTGTAATTTTCTTTATGGCATTCAAATTTTCTGTCTAATCCAAGCAGGGAAGAGCGAGCTGAAAATTCATTGAGTTTTAGAGTCAAAATGCGTTTTTTTTTTTGGTTTGAAATGCTGAGTTTGAGAAACTTACAGTATTTCTGTGCCTTGAAGCTCGGAATTCCCATAATTTCAAGTCTGAAAAAATCTACCTCGCCTCAAACAACATCAGCCTTGGGCTAGTTAATAGCCAATTAATGGTAGAGCAAATATTTCCGAGTCAGTGAAACTCAAGTAATCGATTCCAAACAAAACTCGCAAAATCGACTCGACCCATTAGTTGAGCTCGTCCATCTCCGTCTAACAGACACTAGATCTTGTCTAGTCATACTGGCCCCAGCATCAAGTGAATTAAAATGACGGAACTGACAGAAACAAGCTCAAACATTGAGCTGCGAAGTTTGATCAGATTAATGTGACTGAAAGGCACATCACTGGCTGAAAATCCTCATAAAAATGGTGAGGTGTATGGTGCCGACGAGAATATTTGACGGAAACAGGAGTGTGTTTGATGCACTGTCTTAAATTGATAATGGCAGGACAGACGTGCAGGATAAGCAATGAATTGGCCAGCCAAGCACATCCTGGCTTCATGCACTTGACACGAATTTGTCCATACTGATCTAGATGCCTCTGTGCACTGCGGGACAAACGTTTGGGAATTATGTGAAAAAACAGGTTGTTCCATGGCCCTGCTATTTGTTTGTTTGTGGATTTTTAACGTTGGCCTATTTCTGCTACAAGGCTAAACACCAACGCCATGAGGGTTGTGCCAGCGTCACCCTCCTGGGAATTTTTGCCTACGAAGGGGGACTTCCACCCCCCAAGAGGGATCTTTAGCGTGCAGAGTGCAAATCATGGGATCTGCACGGGACCTCAGTTTAAACTATCATTTGAAAGAGCCGCCACTTAGAGAATTTTGCCCATCCTCAAAATTCTCACCGACCTCGATCGAGGAGCGAACCCCGCTAGTTAGGAAGCGCGTAACCCACTCGACCATCAGCGCCGGCGACCCTACTATTTACTAAATTTTTAGGTATTATTTGAATAAACGTGGGAACCTGAGAGGTCTTGTTACCATATTTATCGAACAGCCCCCGTAACTCAATCTTGTGCCCATTTAGGCATAAATGCTCGTTTGTGACTTTTTTTTATTAGTGTAATTCGTGAAATTTAAATTATCAAGGAATAGAAGAAAGTAGGCTTACTTGCAAAAGTCCTCGATAACAGTAATTCTCCGTGAACTTATTGAATCGAGCTTCCAGTCGTACAAAATGTCCATCCACGATGATTGCCAAGTTTCGGTTATCTTGGAAAGTGTTGTTCTTCATAAATATGCTGTGCGTCTTTTCTCTGGCATACTGCCAGGCATAAGGCAGGGTGACTTCCAGGCCCCCTCTTTGATTCTCCTGGAAATTATTGTCGGCGAGCACCCAATGGAAAAGATTGTTAGAAGCATAGATGTCCTGGCTGTCCTGCACGATCCCAGCCCTTTCATTGGCGACCACAAAGGTCCTGTTCATGGTGTATGTGATGTTGGCCAATGGAGCTTCCAGGATCTCGTGAAAAGGTGAATCTACAAGCAGGGCAGCCCTGTGGTTTCCGGTGAAACGGCAGCCAAGAATCTCCACACTCTCGTTGCGCACACGAAGCCTGCGTTGTTCCAGCGGCCCCACCTGGTGGTTGTAATGGACGGACATGAAACCTGCGCCTTGATTTTGCTTTAACTCTGTGTTCCATAAACGCAGCATTGGTGTTGGGCCAGTCCGAGGTTCCTGAGGCCGTCCTTCACAAAAACAAAATTCAAATGGATTAATTTATGCACTGCCAACACTAGCAAATATGACTATAACAAACACCGAACAAAAAATTCGTTGTTACTTCTCAGAATAGCATCGAACTTTACTCGGATCCTAAACTTCCTATTGTTAAAAATGGTTCAGCCCAAATGATCGGAGACAATAAGAAATCTCCATTCTCCGATAACTTAGCCAATTAAGAAAAACTAAACCACAACTGTGACTAAACTATCGAGTCGTCATAATAATCAAGCAGAACACTTACTTTCAACAGCCGTCACATAAAGTATGGGGTCACCGTGGCCTTGTCGCTGTCGTCTCACATATCTGATCAGTATCTCGTTTGTTGCAGAAACGGTGGGAAAATCAAGTTCATTCTCCTGAAGATCCAAAACTCTGACAGGAGATTCACCAGAGCGTCCATCATCGACAGTCACCGTTTCATTGGTCCCGTTGTGCACCTGGGACAAAATCTGCATACCAAGTACATTGGTGGGATCCGTTCTAATCCTAAGGGTGACTTCTTCACTCTGCGCTGGGATGCGTCCATCCATCATAACGTAAACTGCAAGTCCACGATCCAAATATGTATCGGGAACGGTACCACCAGGAATCATAACGACAACCTCGCTAGCACTTCGATCCAGCCATTGCCCAAGCTCACGTTGTTCCGAATGGTCCAAAGACGGATTATAAAGGATTCCATGCTGACGGTTGCTCCTCACTAGGCAGCTGTCCACAGTCAAGCCGGAGGTACTAGTTACCAACCCATGTGCCAAATTGGCCTCGAAGATGCAGCCGGTCATCCGTCTAGCAGTCAGAAAATCAGAATAATAATCAGTGAAAATTGATCCAACTCCCGTGTGCAGATTCCGACTGACGGTGACATCTTCCAGTCGATGTCGATTGAAATCCATCTGTAGCGCAGGTCTGAACTTGTTCGTGGCGGCATTGTAGATTCCAGCTCTCTCGATACGTGCTGCCCTAATTATGCTCTGTTCGGCCATTAGTCCTAAACGGACCCCGGCCCACGTCTGGCGGTAGCATCTTAATCCGACGTCCTGTTCGTGGAAACACGAGTTTTCAAAATCCGTACTTCGCTCAGACCGGCAGCTCAGCAAATCCACGTCATACTCTGTGCAGCGAACATTGCTCAACAGGATAGGAAGTTCCTCGGCTCCAGCCAACCCTTCAGCAAGATTCAATTGGCCTCTTGCCATTTGCCAATCGTATGGATTCATCACTAGTCCGAGAGTGGCGCAAGCTAGAGCGGCGCTGTATTTATTCCAACCATAGCTACACACGCTTCCCCACCGATCATCGAGTCGAACTTGCAGCAATCCATCCACAAAGTCGCCAGCTGATTGACCACCAACCAGGCGGATAGAAGGTTCCACGGCAGGACCCTGGGAAGCTGCATCTTCATCTAGCGTGAACAGTACCTGGAAGGATATATGAAGTAAAAATTAACTTTAAATCAATCCTATCATACACCCAAACTGTGATATTAAATAGATTCAAAATGACTATGAACGGACCATGAAACTAACATGCTACAGTAATACTGTATGAACTACGACAAAACCCGTCTTAAAAATCACCAGACAATCATCGATTCCAGAACTCACCTGTTGATCATGGTCTCCCTTTTCCCCTTGGACAGTTAGCTTTCCTTGAACCATCAATCCAACGGATGGCGCAAACTTTAGCGTAGTTTTACGTGAAAGCACCAATTCGCTTTTCCCCCTCACGTAAATGTCTCGCCAAACCACGTAGATGCCCTCCGCCAATTCCTGTCGACCATAGACAGTTCCTCCCAGCTTGAAGGGGGTGTCGTCCGGCTTAAAGTCCACCACCAGCTGGTTGGATTCATCCCCAGAGATGTGCTTCATTTCGTCCTTGTACGCCACCAGCAAATAAGGCGTCACCTCAATAGCTGCCAAGTCATAACGATCTTTGGAATCGAAAACACGGTTGTACACCTTCAGCCCTTCATATGCTATAGAAGAAGATAACATACACCTGTCAAATACCAGTATTTTCGCAAATATGAAATCCAACAAGTTTCAGGAAATACCCAATTTCAAGAACAAAATATTGATAATAATACATTCTGTATGAGGAAGTTTGAATTCGTATGACAGATGGAAACGGAAGGAGTGCGTAATTTTAGTATGCAACTCAGAAAACATTTTTGTAAATGGGAGGTGCATAAAAACGCGAGTCATCTGCATGTAAAACTTTGTAAAGTGCTATTTCAAAAACTGCCATTACAATTTAAATTGCCTGAACGCAAGACTTCCTCAGTACAGAAAATTAGAATATTTTAAAATGCAAAACAGGACAAATATAATTTAGCTCAACTTTACACTAAACTAACTAAAAAATTCACAGTGAAATATTTGTTACTAATCTTACCAGAGTATTTCCCAAAATAGCACAGAGTGGCATTTATCGTGGCATAGTGATCCGTGAGGTGAGATCCGATATCGAACCTAGAATCCGGGTTCTCGAACAAGTTCCTCATGATGAGCACATTGCTGGAGGACACAGTGACCACAGCGGCAACAGAATATCTTGGCACGAGGTGCGGAAACGGTTCAGCGGCCACATTTTTTCTCAGCTCATTCCTGCTAAATTCCAGCCTTTGAACGAGGCTGTACTGAGAAAGGCCAATGGCGGCCACAAAAGGGCCTCGGTTTTCGTTGAAGATGTTATCTACAACTATTATATCGGTAGTCAGGGTTTCAAGCTGCTCCATGTTATTTGGATTTCGGATTAGCATTGCCCCATGGGCGTTCTCCAGAAATTGGTTATAAGCAATGAAAGCTTTTAAATTCACTGCAGGCGAAATTACAAAAGCAGCTTTGGATTTGTGGCGGATAAATTTGCTATGGGTCAAGTAGAGCTTCAGCGCCGGAGGTTCGTTAGGTAAGTAGTCAAGCTCTCGCCAGCAAGACTCGATTTTCAATCCCGAGTCGCTTCCTTCCTGCAGAGTGGTGTAAGTAATGTTTACGACCGCCGGTTGGCAAAAATTTCCAACAAGAATTCCAATGCCTCCGTTGAGTATGATGGTGGAATAAGCCACTACGGTGTACTGGTCAGCCGGCACGTGGCGTGAAGACTCGTTCAACCACACTGCAATCCCTCTCAGCTCATTACGCCTCACGTTGCACGCTGTTATGTTCCGCCTACCACCGGCGTAACTTATGTTTAGGCCATCTCCGAGATTATCGCTCAATTCCGTTCGAGTTACATTCACATCCCCAACACCGCCTTGGATGTGGATCCCAGCCAGATACTTGTTATTGACCACGCGCGATGCAAATATGTGCACCATGCTCCGCATATTTTCCACAGCAATACCACGGCCATTGTTCTCCTTCACCATTGAATGAGTAACGTTTAAATCGTAGGCCTTATCTGAAATGGAACATCTAGATTTAGAAAATACTCAGAAACTGGTGACGAATGCACAATGTACGAAAAGCGACAGTTTCGAATTTGCATGATTTTATGTTTGCAAATAAAATGTGTAGGAAATTACCTTCCAGGGAGAAAATTTCCATGCTGGCAAGGACGTACGCCTGGGCGGCTGGAGAAAATTTTATCCAGACAGTAGTCCCAGTCGATGTAACGCTCTGTGGTCGAGTTCCATTTCGGATTGTGAAACGTGAGAGGAGCGGGCTGTTAGGGTAGGCCCCATCACGTACTTCAATTTCTCCACCAACTTCGGCGGAAGTCTCCAAGTAGGGGAAGTGGACGGTCAGCACGCGAGGATCTCTAGAGTTGACGGCAAACGCTTTTTGACACGTTTTGGTATTGGGAGAATTATTCTTATCTTGTAACGCATTTAAGGTTAACGGGTACATCTGCGTCATTCCTCGATCCAACAAACTGCAGAAATCTTGAGCGTCGCGATTAAACAACGGCTGTGTAACATTATGAAAGATGTAGCGGAAACCATCTCCGCCATTTGCCAAAATGGTAGAATTGTACATTTGTGCCAGTCCATGGCTTGTGTTCACAAACACGCCGTAACCTAGAAAAAAATTTATAGCATGTAATTAAAAAAAATTGAAACGGGAGAAATACAAAGAAGAAAATCAGATAATTTTTTTTTTTTTGATAGATCTAATGTCAAGAATTTTATAAACAAAAATCACAACGGAAATAGTGTGGAAATATAACTGTATAAAAATTAGCACAATTTTGCAAACATTTCTTTTCGATTTGGGACAATTTCATGGGTTGGGTTAGGGTGCATGGACAGCACAGGCCATAAGTGCACCCAAAAAATTGCTGGGAACGCAATTCATGAACCCGTAAATGCAAAACAGGATGGGCTTAAAGCAGCTTCTAAACCATACGATTCAAACACTACCATATACCATACTATATTCAGTATAAACACAAGTTGTCAAAAAATAATAATTTTGGCAAGTTTGCTCATAAAAATACAAATCTCCATTACAGAGCTAAATGAATCATTAGATGTCTTAATTGCAAGGTGGCTTAGAGGTTAGCATTCTCGTCTCGCATTCGGTAGACCCAGGTTCGATTCCCGTTCCCCCGTTCCCGTTTTCCCACAATTCTTCCAGGCGAATTCTAAGATAATTCCTATATTAAATCGGCCACGACCGTATTGAATACTATTCCTATCCCATCCTCCTCGTTAAAGTCCCAAATACGGGAAATATAACTAAATTGCGATGTTGGGGTCCATCATACCTGCTTAGTGTGTCATAATTTGCATAATGCCCCCCCACCCCCTGCCAAATGGTACTACATGTATATACTAATGGCAGGGTAAAGAATTGAATGCATCATCGTCAATTCCCTTCTTTTGACTAAAATTATAACAAAATTTAAAAATGATTTGT
>JAQGAO010004301.1:0-15387 GCA_034697705.1 Ommatoiulus sabulosus
ACCCCGACCGGGGAGCGAATCCCATGGATTCCCAGGTAGGTGATACTGGCACATCCCCTGGCTTTGGTGTGTAACTTTCGTGTGCAGAAATAGGCCAACGTTAAAAATCCACAAAACAAACAAACAAATTTTAAATCTTACACAGAGGGTCGAACATATATTGCTATTCAATGCATGATCATGTGGTGCATACAGACTTCAGTGAGAAAATTTTAGCAAATCTGCTATTTTTGTTGTTGTAAAAATTATACGTACAGGCATTCTTTCTGTGGGACCTCCAATGTCAAAATTCTGTATCGATCTGAACGTCTGAGCTCCATAATACTTATCTGCTTGAACTTTCACCTCTCCAAATGTATCGGATTCGGTCCTGTAGTCAGCCTGCTCAAAAAATGATCAATATGTCAATTGGCACCCACTTACGTCTAACGTATTTGCCCAGTAATTTACGAGTAAATACCATTTCGGCATCTTTTCAAGCTGAAAATCGTACTCACCATGCTACTGGAGCCGAGATGGAAGTTTTTCGAGCTTGACCTGAGGCGCAACCGTCCACCAGCAGACCTAAAAAGGCCCGAAAACTGCCTAGTCAAGGCCATGAGTAATTCGTATGGTCAGCAACGTTAAAAGGGGAGAATTTGGTGAAAAAAAGCTCAGCCTCGGAAATCAATACTACAGCAGCTGACTTCCAAGCAGACGTCGTTCGACAAGGTCACGAGACAGCAGAAATAGATAAATTTATCACGATTTATTATTGGTCAATTTTAATCATGCGACGGATTCAAAGACGCCCCATTGCCAAAACGCTAATGGCGCCATTTTCAAATTTTCAAGACCAAGTGCTCATCAAAATTGTCAAAGGATGTAAGTTTTAGCATCGATTCTGTCCATAATTTATAATAATGGAAAATTGCTCATTAATCCTTAAGTTGTCGCCTAGGGAGATATCTAATTTGATTTTTTTTTTTAAGAAAAAAAAAAATTCATTTCCTTTGAAAAAGATTGGGAAAAGATGGGAACATTGGGAATTTTTTTAATTTTTACAAAATATGAAAAATTTCATGAAAATAAAAACAGCCTGGTTACCTAGGGGATAACTAGAGATGATGCGATAATTTTTTGGAATTTTACGAGCACTTCAAATCTTATTTATAGCAATTGGAGCTGACCAAAAAATGACGTCAAAAGACGTTATTCTTAAAAAAGGACGACATTTTCTGGTAATCTTTCCTCCAAAAATGACCACTAAAAACACGTCAGAAAACGACGTCAATTTTCGGTCATAAATGACGTCTTTATGTCGCCCTTAACTGACGAAATTCACTTTCTTTGAAAAAGATTGGGAAAAGATGGGAACATTGGCAATTTTTTTAATTTTTACAAAATATGAAAAATTTCACGAAAATAAAAGAGCCTGGTTACCTAGGGGATAACTAGAGATCATGCGATAATTTTTTGGAATTTTACGAGCACTTCACATCTTATTTATTATAGCAATTTAAGCTGACCAAAAAATGACGTCAAAAGACGTTATTTGATCATTAAAAAAAAATGACGTCAAATCACGAAAAAAGAACATCATTTTTTGTTCATCTTTCCTCCAAAAAATGACCACTAAAAACCACGTCAGCAAATGACGTCACTTTTTGGTCATCCTGCTACGTGGGAATATACTGTACCTATAAAATCAATAAATGATTCACGGCTTTGGATACGCTATCAATTAAAAAAGTACTAATCTAAAAATCACGCATAGTAAAATTTGCAAGATTAACTTACCAGAAAAGTATAAACATGAAAAATGAAATTATAAAACAAAGTTAAATAGAATTAAAAAAATTCTCTTAGAAAATGCTATACCAAATCTGCGATAAGACAAATAGGTGAAGGTTTACTACAGATTTTCCAGAAAAGTACAAACATTATTGATTGTACAAGGAAAATAATGTGGAATAGGATTCAACTTTTTCTCTTTTAAAGTTTTGAAACTGAGCAAACAAGATTGGTCAATTACATAAAGTAATAAAAATGAAAACTTAACTTTAGAGAGTAATGAATACTTCCATTTATTTTCACTAGTGTCCATCTTCTAAATTGTCGTGTCTAAATCTTTCTACACATTCACCTGCACGGATTTATGTTCAATTACTATTCTTGCTGACATTGCAGAATTTAAATTGAGTAGTTTCTATCAAACAATTTAGGTCACAGTATAGAGTGTTTAAGTCAACTTCTGATTTAAATTGAACTACATAAACTATACAAATGATTTTTAGAATTAGAATTCGTAAAAAGAACTCGCTTTTTACGAATTTCTTATAGTACAATCTCATTTACAATCCCTGTCCTAGGGTATGGACGAATTTTTGTTAAATTTTTTAAAACGAATTCCATATTCGGATATTACAAATTTTCGATTAAAACGAATAAATTTTCAAGTTTCCCAGCATAAAATAAAGTTCGCTTAAACAAACGTTAGGCAATATGAAAAAAGGTACATTATAACGGGAAATTACTCCAGAAAAAGTAGGATATGTCCAAACTTCGATGAAACTTTAGTTCGTTTTGTTGAAATCATGTTTTCTCTGACTTCTGATAATACAAATTACGATCAATCGAACAAATTTTGACGTCCCCTGAGAGTCGCAGATATTCGACTATATTTTGAAAGTCGTGGTCGCCTTTCCCCCACTTAAATTATCAAACAACAAAATGCAATGGAAAACTCTCATACCTGAGTCCGTTCACCGACTACATCTAACCGCAGTTTTACCTAACTGTGCGTTTTCTTACACAGGCCACTCATTTACCACATCAGTTAGCATGATGGAGCCTTTTGACACAAACTCGTTTATTGCTGAGGTCAATTAAAACATTTCTAGAGTCTTAACCTTGGAAATCACTTGTTTTTCCGATTACACGTACATTACCTTTGGACTGCAAAAATGTTGCATTGTTAAAAAAGCGCTGGTGGAGTTGCACAGTCATCCATTTGTAAATTGAAATGTTTGCGTAACCATTTCCTGGAAATTGTTTCCGACACTTCCTCACATATCATGAGGGTTCCCCATTTTCTTAATGTAACATACCCCTGCGTGTTAAATATCAGTTAAAAAAACTTTTTTACTACAGCATGATCTTACTAAAATTCTATTTTATAAGATATTGCCTGGCATTCGAGTGGCTGTTGGTTGGTTCTAATGGATTATTTTAGAAGAGTTTTAGGGTTTTATTATTTTAAATCATAGTTTGACCTATTGGGAAAGTCTTATAAGTGGGTATCGAATTATCTGAATGAAGCTGTTAACAAAATATTACAATAAAATTATGTAAAAGGTCAGGAGTATCCCACACTATCAACAAATCAACAGTATCTTAATGGCTAAAGTTATAATTGTCCTCCATTATTAAACGAGTTGGCATTGTACTGCAGTTAATTTAATTTGGCACATGAGAAATTTAAAAGTGAAACCTCCAATTGCTAGCTATCAACATAATTTTTTTAGCGAATACGAGGTATATCGTATCTAAAAATATCTTGCCAAAATTTTCTTAAAGAATTGATCACAAGGGAACCATTCTTTTAAGCGCGAGAACGATTCAAACTTTTGAGCCTGATTGACAATTTTCAATCCAGTTTTACTAAATTTCAAAATCAAGTTGAAAACTAAAAAACAACCTCATATAAATCTAAATAAAAATACAGGGTATTCCAAGTTTATTTTTGACATGATGAAGTTTTAACAGGGTTCCCATAGAAATTTCATTTTCAATTTGCCTGACTTTTCAAGCTTTTAAAAAAATTTGCCTGACCAATGACAATGTGAAAAATTGACATATTTTGCTAAATCGACACTGGTAAATATTTTTCAAAATTCACTAACGACAATTTTTTCAAAATTTAAAAATATTACATAATTTTTTTTTAAAAAATGTCACAATTTTGTAGTCGGAAAATGATTGACGATGTTGAAAATTTGTGCTCGAAAAACGTGGAAAATTTGTAAATTTGTCCTCGGAAAACGTGGAAAATATTGCAAATTTGTACCTAGAAAATTCAAAACATTTTTTCACGGAAAACGTGGAAAATTTTGCAAATCTGTATTCAGAAGATGGGCCCTGAGATTTTGGATCGCCATGACTGCGCCTAATTTCCTTGACTTTTTCAAAATAAGCCATTCTTCCCTGACTTTTCCAGATTTTCCAGGTCTGGGGGAACCATGTTTAAGAATCAGGCTTGATGGTAATATTTTTTTAAAAGATCCTTGCCGTTGTATTGTTAATTACGTTCCTTCCAAATGGTGAAATCTGTCCATCATCTTCCATCATTGTAAAATACTCGGATTTTTAATAGCCCCCAAAGTCATGTTTTAATCCATCTAAATTACACGTTTTGTCAAATCCTAATTTTGCAACAGACAACAAAGTGATATAAAAATATATGTATGTACATATATATATTTAGAGAGAAAGAGAGAAAGAGATATGGTACACATACGTATAAAATACTCCTTGATTGCGCCATTCCGGAATTAACGCAAATTGGCGAATATATAAAAACTTCCGATTGTTTGCGCTTGGCGTCCCTCCAAGCAATCTTCTATTTAGTACACTGCAATCGGCTTATAGGGTTAAATTCGTGTATAAATTATAGCTAAAATTCGCAAAAATTGCTCCAGAATGTCTCAAAAGCTGCCAGCAGACAACGCGAAGAAATCTTGACTCAAAAAATTGATTTGAGGAATACATAATCTGACCGAGAACAGCCTTCTCTTCTTTCTTATTGTTTGTCTCGAATAATAAATAGCAGGATGTTAGTTTAAAAAATCGTACTTTGCTCCACCAAGAGTCAAATGTCACTTGTTTTTTTTGCTCTATGGATTTTGGGCACAGTAGTGTTGAAAATGCACCTCAAATTTAGCCATGGGGGCAACACTTGCCTGCTCTGTCTATGAAATGGCACATTCCAGGCTGCCCCTGGCATCAGCCCTTTGTTGTTCACTGGCGTCCTCTAGCTGTCCGACGTGAATTTCCTCGGCTTCATCATCGTTGTCTTCGTCTTCTGTCTCTTGGGATTCGTATTCCTCACGGTCGATCTCTGAGGGAGGGTCGGACCTGGCAATCGAGTGGCTGTTGGTAGGTGTCGATGGTGCATCCATGTCAAGGTCCGTGGGTGAAGGTGATCGAATACGGAGCTTGCTGCATGTTATTTTCGACAGCACAGTTGACTGGTTGCGGATCGTGTGCATGAAACGCCGGTACCCCAAACTGAAAATTGCATAAAAAACCATTATAACAATAGGTAGGCTTCCGGTGAAATTCCAAAAACTTTCCAAATATTAACAAAATTATCGAAAATATTTAATTGCACGCCTATAACTATTATTGAAATATACATGTACTTATAGAGAATAGACCAGTATCATGTTTTTAATGCCGTAACATTCCCAAGTTTTCGAAGCAGCCTTATCAAGCAAGTCTGAATAATTTGTATGAAAATATTTAACATTTGCTTTTTCAAACCAATGCAAGAAATTAAAACTAACATATGTAAATTCTAGCGTTTGATTGTTTTGAAAAAAAAATTATTAGGTTTCATAAAAAAATGGAAAATTCCTCTCGAATGTAGCCAATTGGACAAATAATAATTTACCATTCTCTATCTGCCCAACGTTCCAAAGATGCCAATCCTTGATTCAGTCGGGCGGTCACATCTTGCGCAACATCAGCTGCCCTTGCTGCATTCACAATCCGAATGACAGCCATGGCATCACGCAAAACCACCGAGATTAAAACTGCCCACTCCAAACAATTTGCCTCCATCATCAAATGAAGCAGGTACCTAAACGTGAAACCGTGAGATTGACTGACTGGCAAGTTCAACGCATTACATGTTTCAAATCATTCCATGCAAAACAAAAACTGCAAACTTCCTCGAGAAGTTCCCTCCAGATCATAAAACTTCCCCTCACCTTAACTGTGCTGCTGACTGCGGCGGCCCCTTGCTGGCTAATTCAGCAGACATTTGTTCGATATCGGAATTGGGGGGACTATTGTACACGTTTTCATCAATAAACGCTTGTTCTCCATCTCCCCACAACGAGCTGTCTTCCGACAAATCTAGAGTCCGGACACTCTCGTCTTCTGAAAATTAAGAAGGTGGCCTTTAGGGTATTGTACTACAGTCGGTCTCGCCAAAATCATTTACGCAAACGAAACACGCACCTCTTATTGTGTGGGGCCTGAGTTGCGCTTCATGCGTTTGTCCATTTGGAATGTCAATCTTAAAAGACCCTGCATTGGCAATGGCTTGATCCACGCCGGAATGGCCGAGGTACCCGCTATCCCGAATCTCCTCTCTTCCGGTCGAATTGGACAGAAGGTCCATGTCTACGTTCAGCACCTGCATTTTGTCTTCTAAAGATGTCAAGGAATTCGAAAGCGACTTGCACGATAGCCCTAAAATCAAACATTCTTTAAGTAAAACATACCGCCACATTTGCCTTCAGTTCACTTCCGGGTCTTACGGATTTCTACGCAGTGTTCGACCACGGGTTGGGTTTTAACCCAGGGCCGTTAAAAACAGGGAAAGTATCTTGCCTGAATCTTTTCTTTGTCCATAGTAAAACATGGGATGTGGTGGAACTGGATAGGGCCATTGAAAATCACAGTGTAACTTTTTCAGGACCGGAACAAATTCGTCGATTTTGGCAGCCCTGGATCTACCGAGAAACGCGTGGTGATGTGAATTACAAATCTAAATTTCTTTGTTCTGTGTCAATCATTTGTTCTCGATCAGGAGAACGTACAATCGAGCCATTCTTACCTTTCTTTGCGAAGCCACGTCACTAAATGGAAGTCCAGGTGGGCAGCGAAACAACCAAGGTCCCGCAGACACCAACTGCTGAGCAATTTACGGGCGTGCCTCTGCAAAATAACATCCAGGAAGAACTCCTCCGGCGTGGAATTCAGATCTTTCGACTTACTCGTTTTTCTGAAAATAAGAAAGGACGAGTCTAGCGAAATGGCAAAATTTGAACCCAAAGAATTTAAAAACCTCAACCACATTTTCTTCTAAAGCGAATTCCCCACATGAGATTTTAAACAATCGGGGAATTCTTCGCCAAAAACCGAACTACTTGCCTGCAAATTGGAATTCCTTTTGATTCGCTACCATTGACTCGCGGCAAATCCTTATGGTTTGCTGCATGTCCAGGATGGTCCGTTAATATTGGAATGCCAGTTATGCTGAACGCTCGTGCCCTTGGTACCTGGAAAAGAAGTGCCATTTTTGTTAACTAGTGGTTCATTCGAGCTAAAAGAAATGAAATCGGACACGAAAAGTTCCTTACCTGCATAGTACCCAAAACAAAAGCAATTTCCTCGTTAGGCGATACAGGAGGAGTGGGATGATTAACAGGATATTTGCTCGAGGAAGAACTTATGAAGCTGGATCGAGGCGGTGATTCAACATCACTGGGATCTGTTGAGATTGTCAATTAATTCGCATTTTCATATTAGATGGATGACATTAACCCCATTTGGGAGTTAAAAAAACGACTGTCAATTATCATACCTATAGCTTTGAGGAAGCGTACAAGATCCTTGCACAGATTCCATTCACCCTGGTCCAAAGCAGCGTCAAAAAGTTTTGTGGCATACTGCCGGCTAATGGACGACGGTTCCAAATTTTGCAAAATGATGAGATAGCTTGCCCCGGTGGCCAATTGGCGCTGTTGAAGGCATTCCTGAAAATACGAATAACATTTATCGGAAACTATCAACCAAAATGCAAAAAAAAATCCTTTATTTTTTACCTGAAACAGATGGTGAGGCTGGCCAACCGTGGAAAAAAGATAAGGCCAAAGAGCGATTTCAATCTTCCGAGCGCACTGAACTATAGTTTGCAAGTAGACTGGGAACTCGCGGATGAAGTCCACTACTCTAGGTAGCAAGGCATCTAACAAATAAGCAGAGGTTAAAATATTATTTCATCAAGATGAGAGGACAATTAGTGCACGAAGATTCATGACTAAATGAAGTTATTTTTGAGTTTCTTAAATAGTTACAATCAGGAAAATTGGATTGTTTCCATGTAGATATAACTGATTTTGGTCTCGGTATTTTACATTTTGTTTTAACTTATTTCTATACAATAATTCATTTCCCTGATATTTTCTCTAATTTGTCATATCTTCCGCAAAATTTGATTGCCAAGCAAAAACAACAAAAAAATCTTCACAAGCAGATTTCAATCTCTTTATAAACAATTTTGGGCCGATCTGAACAGTTCAACATCTCAATATAAAAAATTGTATACGCAAGCATTTGTCTGTTAAGATAACACGTGTTGAAAATAGCTCAGAACGTGTAACTTCAATTCCATACCTGGAATGGGCTCTTTAGACGTAGCTTCTTCCTCCAGCACCTCATGAAGCAGCAATTCCAAGGCATGTGGAAAATATGACAGGCTGGTGCAACTCCGAGCAATTTCCCATGCATGAAGGCCAAGGCTTCACGCAAAAAAAAGACATGACTTTTCTTGTTCGCTAACAAAAATGAGCATAATTCATTGTGCAATTTGGACAACACTTACTTTCTCCTCAGAAGTTGTCTTAAGATGTGGTGTAAGTAGACTTGGCTCTAAAAACAATGAACACGTTGTAATTCTATCGACAATTCAAAATTTTACTTTAACACTAAATCAGTGATGCTCACTGTCCGTCCAATGATGCTAAATGGATGTGTCGTTCCAAAACAAGATGGTTCAGCTGGATAGAGTACCGTATCATTTTCAGCCCCGAGGATAACAGCATCTTCAAATAATACAGCTGAAGACACAACAAAATGTAAGATACAAATGTTACAAAATAATGACAGACACGTAATTGGAGGAGATGGCAATCATACTCACTCAATGGATAAATATTAACACTCAATGGAAGCATGATCCATTTGGACATGAAGTTGTGAGGCTTCTCGCCATCCCGTGGGAAAAGCGGCAACCAAACCTGAACAGAGAATTCCTGCATTTTAACATCGGGGTACACAGGCAAAAGAGATTTCTTACCAAAGTCACAAAATTTACCTTCATTCCTTGAGCTCCACAACCAAATAGAATAGATTCAACCAAGTGTTTCTTTTCCTTACTCGAATGACCAGAAACCCAAATGTTTTCAACGTTTGAAGCCAAAACAGTGGGATTAACGTACACTGGAGTCTGCAATGGCAGTACGTAAATGTGCATAGTATATGAATAAAGAATTGCTTTTAATCTAGAGAAAATGGTGGGAAAAACTATGGAAATGTCTTGGAAATAATGGATTGAATAGAATTAACTCAACAATAATTCAAAACCTGGGCATATCGTATACAGCACAAGTGCATGTGCTTAAAATTAACGCAACAATATTAAGCCATCCACCACTAGAACCCTTCCAAATAGGCACACCAATACAAGCTGAGCAATTCGAGTTCAAACATAACAACCTTCAGCAAAAATAGGAAAGTCTTTTCAAAACTAACATAAATCATCGACTAACCAAGCCATTGTTGCCTCCGCCATTGTTCTGATTTAATTCGGCCATCGTCAGCTGGAACATGACCACGCGGCCACATGCATTGACCAACACACTCTGAATCTCCTTGAGTCCCGCACGCCCATAGGCCCCCTCCGCCCTGGACGAGACCAAGATGACGTGCGATACGGAAACAGGGTGTACGCTCAAGTTGCTAACGTCTATATCTTGCTCTTTATTTAAGTGTATGTTGGTACCTAGGAGGGCAAAAGTCGATTACATAACACGAACATTACCAGTCAACGTCTCCTCAAGATCTGGAATTATCACTTGCCTGATCCTGAAAATGTGTACACCACAATATGGCTATCTGCGCAGAAAGCAACTAGACTGTTCCGGTGCAGATTTAGGAGAAGAATTTGAGCGGGAACTCGTTTTAATCGAACAAACGAATTGTCCAGCTTGCTGTCCCGCGGATATAATCGAATCTGGACATGAAAAGGCACGTAAACAGCATGTACGGGCAACACAAACATGCCAATCACATTCATGGACACGCCACTCTTACCTCATCTTTGTTGTCTTGAATATTGTAGCAGCCCATGACCAAATGGTCGTGCCACCATAAAAGACTTCCCGTCACTACAAAATCTTTTTCCTGTAGCAACAATAGTGGAAGCTGTAGCAACGTATCAAATTACAGCCTACCACAAGCTTAAGGTCTATTTACCTGCGTTTCATTTCCAAATAATTTCCACTTTTTTGTTTGCAGGCAACAATGGGCAACACCGGTACGACCGGCAATGGCCACGTACTTGCCATGCTTGTCCAAAGCCACATACTAACAAAGAAACGCACAACTAAGTTACGCAAAGTCTCGAGTACAATAGAAAGAAAAGACAAAAAAAATAACTGACCCTGATTGGCCAATTGGTACTGTTGTACGTAGCAGGTATCTGAGTAAAAAAATCCTCATGAACAACATATCATATGCATAATGTATGGCAAAAAAATGAAAAACAAAATTACCATGAGAATAATCCAGTTTTTATTTGCTAGTAGAGAATTAGGCGCGTACAAAAATGGCGTAGTCTCTTCGGCATCAAATTCTAACTCGTTTTCGAACAGAGGTGCCGTCGACCTTATCCTTTGTTTCCATACTTCCGTGACAGCTCTGCCCGCGTTAATGTACAACCTGTCTTCTCCTTGCAGCACTAAGTGACTATGATTGCTCTGTTATCGGTAACAAGAAAAGCAACAGTTACAAACAACCAACATGATTTGGGCAATATTTTTGAGCAGAATTGAAGACTTCCTCACCATGCAAGGATTGACTGTGAGCACACTTTTCACAAATTGCAATTGAGCCAAGTGGTTTTTTTGATCGCTGTTTTTCGGATATCGGTTCAAGGACATCCACAGAGTGTAGCCTTCCATGCCCCATTCCTAAGAAAGGTACAGATACACTTATGTACAAAATTAATGACAAGAGTCTGAAGAGAAACATGAAACAGATCTATAAACAAATATCAGGGTTCCCCCAGAAATTTCATTTTTAATTTCCCTTACTTTTCAAAATTTAAAAAAAAATTCCCAGACCAACGACAATGTCAAAAATTGACATGTGCCGATGTTATCAACGAGAATTTTGAAATTTTGAATATTTTTCAAAATTAACATAGACAAATTTTAACTTTTTAAAACATTAGCATGAAAACATTTTGAAAATTACAATTTTGTAAGTTGTCAAGATCAACATGAAAATTATGTACAGCAACTTACTGAATAACTTGAAAATTACTAATTCGTAGGTTACATACCATGGTTTCAATGAGCAAAGGGTTGTTCTTCGTAAGATCATGCGTAATCCTACAAAAATCAGAAAAGCTGATTATAAAACAGGCTGTAACTATCCTCCATGGTAAAAAATGCCACGTAAAATTTGCTAACCCATAATCCCATCCAAGAGAACAAAGTAAAAGCGCTCCATAAACGCTCCACATCCCAAATCCGCCTGTCTGCCATGCCACTAAAAGTGCACAACCATCTGGCGTCCAACGCATGCATTTTACCGATCCTAGAGCTGAGGTATCTAAGGATCACATGAAGATAATGTGGAAATTATGGCCAAATTCTTAAAATAATTTAGCTAGATTAAGAAAAAAAAATAAACTTAAGAAAATGCAGTAACCTGGGTAATCTTTGCTACTCAGTAGCAATCTATGTGAGATTTGCAGGCCTCCAGTAACATCGTCAATATGACAAACGGCAGCCTGACCACTAATATTTTAAAAAAACAAAGTTTACAACCAACTCACTTTATGGATTACACATTAGACAACAGAAATCCAGAAAAATATTCACCTTTCCCTTCCAAAAGCGATCAGCAAATATTTATGATTTACAGCAGTGCAACTTGCATCGCTTATTTCCTGTGCCCATAATCCTTTAACTTGCTGCAAAACATAAGAATCCTAGTTAAAATATGCGCAACATTCCTTAATTAACCAGCTCATAATCCAGAATCTCATAGGAATTTGCAACAAAATTTCGTAATTAATTTTTATGCATTTTTTCATTGGTGTATATGAGTTGAATAAAGTTGGATAAATCTTGAGTTTTAACCTCATGTATTCCCATGCAATATTTGAAGTTTCAAAAAGTTTCAAAAATTGAGCAGGGCTTAAATGTTATAGGTATAACAAAAACCTGAATAAACACAAGTTCTGGGAACATCATAATTGAAGTTACAATTAGTTACTCGGAGTTATTTCATGCTATTTTTTGGGAGAAATGTTTAATTGTTTGATATGCAAATAACACATGATTGAACTGAAAATGCCCTTTTCTTTATTGCAGTTGATATTATTAAATGGACAACAGCAAAATTAATAAAAACATTTTTTTTTATAAATAATTTGAATAGCTGCAATTGCATCAGCTAATAAAAATATGATCATGACAGTTTTAAGCTACTATCATCGAAGCTTGAATCAGTCAGTCACATTGAAGAGCAGACTAATCAATTCATAAACGGAGTCAAAAATATCACTATGATCGAATACTAACATTAGGTTCAAAGATGAGGGTTGGAGCTGTAAGTAAAGCAGCTTTGCCATCCGAGAGCACAACCGCAAATCCACCAAGTATGGGCGAATACTCGAAATCAACAATGTGGATGCCAGAATCCTCTAGTGGAACCGCTGGACCAAGAAAAAGGTGAAAACATGTCAGTTGCTGAAGATAAAAAAACAAAACTTCTGAAAAGAAGGAAAATGAAAGATACCTCTGGAATTTTGCTGATCGACAAAAAATGGAATTTGGGGCAGATCCAGACAGCATCCCAGCTCAATACGTCCATCCCACTTATAGCGTTCGATCTGACCAGTCTCGGTGGCAACCATTAGTTCATCACGAATGTTGACAAAACTACATCAAAACAAAAATTAAGAACTCCATTCTAAGGCTCACGTCAATTAATGTAAATTTCATATCTTCTTAAGATCACTCGTAATGCTGACATTGCTAGGTTGCCTAGGTGTGAAGCCTAGAGTCAAAAAGAGGACCTACCTCGTGATACCACCAGGAACTTTGATGCTGAAAGCAGGTGTCAGACATATTGCAGGAATGGTTTCCTTTAAGAACAATTCTGGACTCTCTCGTTGCAGACTTGGTATTCTAATATTCGACAAAATTACAATTGCACAACTTTGCCTGATACGAGGACTAAAGGCATGAATGGGTCAAACTCACTTGCTGTCAGTTTGTGTAAACAGCGTCTTGTACTTGTCCAAATCAACATTGTAAAACAGAATGTGACCCCGTGAAGTCTTCAAAGAAATAATCAAATAAAATCATCATCTTTAACATTCTTAACATCCAAAACGCACATGTCAGCCAAAGCCACGAGACTCACAGCAACAGCTAAAGAGGTGCTGTCCGCTCTCCACAGGGCGAAATTATTGCGTCCAAATTCTGATAGGGAGTCACTGCTCCTTCGGTGATTCACAATCAAGACACATGGCTGGAAGTGGAGAAAAAAAAAAATGCAAATTTAAAGTTTGTTTTGAAATGTTGGTCGATAGCACATGTACATAAAACATTAAATACTATCCAATGAAATATACTACATTGTTTAATTTCCTGAAAATACTTGAGTTTTAAACCATGCCACAGATGATTTCCTCAACCGTGTCCCTAATAATGTTTAGCGCAAAATTTTAAAATCAGTATGGTCTAAATTATATTTATGCCAAACTATTGAAAACAAAGTCAAATTCATGGAAAAACGTCCCTCCAATTCCATAGCAAAGCTTTAATAAGATGCATTTTACAACACCATTGTTAGTATAAAAACAACATAGTAAGTTATAAAAACCAAATCTTGTAGACATTACAGAATACTTGTAGGCCAATCTCCAGCGCTTGTAATCTCGACCCCTACTTTAAAACGAAATGCACTGTTCCAAGAAAGATATTCAAAGAACAATTTCCCAATAATGCAAAACATTATCAAGGGAATACAAATACTGAAAAAGACAGCGGTGGCAAGACCTGGCATTGAAATCAAACCATAAAAAACCTCCAAGGAGGAAAGGATGATTACCACCCTGAAAATCAGTCGGTTGCCAACTTTCACTTGACAGAGGACGGTACAGTACACGTGATAATACTCGTACTTATCAAAAATGATGCGTCCCTGGAATTATGTAGTGCACGTGACCGGAACCCCCCATCATCCACTTACAAAATTATCTCGAGAAGAGATTAACACCTCATTTTCATCCTGTGACTGATCCTCAAATTCAAATCTAATCTCAAATGCGATTAAAAATAAATGGGGAAAAAAAATTAATTTGTGATAATAATAAAAAATAATAAACACACGCAGCGAAATAAATTATTAACGTGATCCAGGCAAACGTTATTTTGAAATGGTAACATTACTGATAAAATGATGTCTTTCCCAAAACCCAGTTATTTTCCTTCGTCGTCAGGGTTCCCCCAGAAATTCCATATTCAACTTCCCAGACTTTTCAAGGTTTTCAAACAAATTTCCCTGAACCAACGACAAAATTGACTTATACCAATGTTATCCACGATTTTGCAAAACTAGCATGAAATGTATTTGAAAATATTACAGATTACTATTCGGAAAACGTTGAAATTCTTGCAAATTTTTACTAGAAAAATGTGGAAATTTTTGCAAATTTGTTGTTCTCGGAAAAGGCAGTACATTTTGAAAATTTGTACTCTGAAAAAGGTGGAAAATTTTGCCAATTTTTCTTCAGAATCTGTTGAAAATTTGTGCTGGGAAAACGTGGAAAATTTCGCAAATTTTTTCTTCGGAAACTGTCAAAATTTTGAAAATTTGTCCTTGGAAACTGTTGAAATTTAAGCAAATTTATCATCTGAAATTGTTGAAAATATCGCAATTTCGTACTGCATTTTCTTTTTAAGTTTGCAAACGGACCCCGAACTAACCACGTAGATTCGTAGAAGCATTCCTTCCTGACTTTTTCCTAACTTTTTCAAAATATTTCATTCTCCCCTGACTTTTCCAGAAATTTTCAAGTTTCCTGACTTCTCCAGAAATGTTCAAGTTCCCTGACTTTGCCATTTTGTCCAGGTTTAGGTAGCCCCGGTCGTGTATATGGTGTGTCCAAATTGGACGGAGTGTGACTCATATCCACTAAAGCAATGTTTCCAAAACAAGTTTGGACAAATGATCTCTTTTAGAGCCAATATTTACCCATTATTCTCCCCCACCCCTTTTTAAAGCAAATGTTTCATTGCCATTGCCTCCCCCCCTAATGCATACTTCAAGTTTCCCTTTGCCCAATTTAATTTGGCAATCAGTGCACCAACT
>JAQGAO010004302.1:0-15386 GCA_034697705.1 Ommatoiulus sabulosus
CTTCCCCTCTATAGGATCTTATCATTTGTCGCGCGGATCGGAGCGCCACCTACTGCGTCCAGTTTTACACAGCGCTTCGCGTTCGAAGGAACGTCGTAAATCATCTACGCTTACTCTTTTATGTTTTTTTAAAAATGAATAATCGATGAAAATTGCGCGTGCATGCATTACACGCTCCGTTTTGCTTTATTCCTAAATTTATTGTTGACGAAATAAATCAGAAAATGAAATGCTGAAAAACGGTTTCTAGGTTTTTGGGTAGGACGTTTTCGAGAAAAATCGTTACTAGCGCAATCTACATGTACTTTATAGGTTGACTTATCAAGAAGTCTGACCGTTGTTTCAAAAGTTTCAAAAACCACAACGTTTTTCGTTTTGAGACGAAGCAAGTTTTACAAAAATGGTGGAAGGCAGGGTTCCCGCAGACCTGGAAAATGTCTGGAAAAGTCAGAGAAATTCAGCGCAGTCATGGCGGTTTATGGTTAGATCAGAGCCCATTTTCCGTGTACAAATGTGCAAAATGTTACATGTTTTCAGAGTACAAATGTGAAAAATTTTGCACGTTTTCTGTGTAAATTTTTCAAGATTTTTCAAATTAGTGAATTTCAAGAAATATTTTTTCCAGTGTCGATTATGAAAAATATGTCAATGACATTGGTCAGGGATTTTTTTTAAACCTCAAAAAGTCAGGGAAATTGAAAATGAAATCTCTAGAGTAACCCTGGAAGGTGACACTACTGTCATTTATCCGAAACTATATGGTAACATCAGCTGCTGTCTTTTTTACTAAACATAGAGCTCAGGTCGCTCGCTCGACTTAATACCTTTATAAACCGGAAATTGGCAATTTTTGAGTCGTGCTCCTTTTGAAGCGGGGGTGTGAAATGTTCAGAATTTCAAAATTCAGAATTCCTCGCTAAAAAATACGGTCCATTTTTTGGAAAGAAGAAAGGAACAAAAAAATATTTCGGTTCTTAGCTGGAAAGTGGAAAAAAAAAACTAGACGAAAATGATGATTGCTTATCGTGATAAGGAAATGTAAACCTAATACGAGGAGACGGCGCTAATTTTTTTCACGATTCGAGCATTTCTTATTTTCACGTGCAATGCATGGTAACATCAAAAATCGACGCTTCTTCCAAATTGGCGTTCCACATCCGGCCCCTCGTCGATGTTGAAGCGCAAAACGCTCGGAATGTCGATGAAGCAACGCGCGAAGAAACAATGGAGAACGCACCGTTTTTAATCGGCGATTAAGCTGGCGGGAGTTCGGTGCAACCCGCCTCGCGCTTTCCTCGTGTATTTTTTTGGGCACCGACCCAAAACGGGCGCGTTGCGTTCGGGAGGGAGGCGAGAAGCACGTTTCGCCCCCGGGGCGAGAGGGGGGACGCGGTTACCCCCCACATCGCGGCCTACTCACAACCCCGTCGCGGGGACGAACGTGGGAGACGTGAAAAAGGAGCTCTCGCTCTCCTACTCCCCTAAAAAAGCAAAAACCACGACGAAACCCTCGGGACCGGGGTACGAGCGAATCTAATCTCGGCCTGAAAAACGGCACGACGGGCTTTTCTCGGAAATATGGCGCCGCTCGCTGCTACGAGGGGGACGAGGGAAAAAAGGGGAGAGGGGGAACGAACGCTCCGCGTGTCCCGTGGCGGCTTTGGGGACAGCCTTTTGCCAAATATCGCGGGGGTCAGCTTACGATGACCGAAGCAAACCGCGCGGCCGCCATGGCTACCGAACGCGAGGGAAATGGCGGGATTTCGTATACAGTTCGCGTATAGATGCTGTCAGTGACGTTTGTAGATGCATATTTGAATAGCGACAAAGCAATTATCGTAGGCGCACTCGCTGCGAGTTTGTAGGTGGCGCTTGTATAAATTTCCGAAATGGAACTATTCCATACAATTTTCGAAATATAACAAAAACCGCACGGTGGGGATTGCTTTTTGTTTTTTGAAATAAACCGTCAGGTACAGGCGCGGTTTGTCGCGCATTGCTTAAGTGATGTACATGTAATGTTAAATAAATTGAAGTTTAGATTTTATATCTCAACATAAGTCAATGGAAATGAGGTTCGTATTCCGATTTCCGATTCCTAATTTTACCCAATTCCTAATTTTGACGAAAATTACGTTACTGAAAAACGAAACTCAAGATTTTGCATATAATGTACATGTACAATGGAATCTCATTAGGAAAAACTCGTTTTATACGAATTTTTGATTGTACGAACTTATTTTCAGTGTCTGGAAATGGAACCGAATTTTTGATCTCGAAAAATGAATTTTCGAGCTCTGAAACATTCGCGCTGTTACTTTAAAACTCACTTTATAATACAATCATGTGAAAAAATAAGATACTGTATACGTTATAACGGGGAATTTCCCGATGAATGATAAAGCACCTTCCCGTTCATTTACGCGGGGTAGGATTTCATCTAAGGGGCCATTCAAAAAGGACGTCCTCATGTAGGGGATGAGGGGGGGGGATAGGTTGAGTCAGATTACGATGTGGGGATGGAGGGGCGGGGTATGACCAACTCGGACGTCCACTTGATAAACAAATTACCAAAGGGTCCATTTGCAAAATTTTCATTTTTCTCGAGCATCTAGCTTCAACATCTTCAACTGTTTTCGAGTAACTCGAGCATCTAGCTTCAACATCTTCAACTGTTTTCGAGTAAAGATTTGTAAAATGTTCAACAGTTTCTGAGGAGAAATTTGCAAAATTTCCTACAGATTCTGAGGACAAATTGGCAAAATTCTCAACCTGTTCAGAGTACAAAATTTACGTTTTCCGAGTACAAATTTGCAAAACTTTCAAAATTTTCCGAGTACAATTTTTAGTTTCAGACGTCGGAATGGGGAGAGGAGAGGAGTCCAATTTTGGGCAAATTTTGAGGACGTCCTTTTAATTTTGAATGCCCCCTAAAGTACTGCACATACCATGAATTTGTTAAAAGAAGAAACTTTAACGTCCCTTGAGATTCGATTATAAGTTTGAGGCGCGTTAGTTCAAACCTCGTGGGTGCTCCTCCATTGTTTAGAAACACGGATTTTAATATTTGAAAATCATTCCAGGAGTTTTCAAAAGAATTAAGGTGGGCGTCGCGGAAACTCGCGTTTCCTCGTAGCCGTTCGGCCAGCATCCTCAAACCGCCCCATCCTCGAGTAGTATCTCCGTCGCACTGCTTTTGGACTCATTTTTTTACTCGGATTTTTCGAAAACAACAAAATCCGCAAAATTAAAAAAAAAAAAAACTTGTTTACGCGTTCGTGTCCGTCGCGTTTTTCAACGTGTTGCACGTATCGTGGAAAAGCGGCGCAATCGTTAATTGGCGTCGGTCGTAATGAGTAAACGTTGACCCGTAATTAACGAGCGAGCGACTGCTCGGTGGCTGGCGCCAAGCCCGATTAAAGACGACGACCTAGAATCCCTATCCTCCTCGCTTTTCTTCCCCATCCTCGTTTCGCCTCCTTCCCTCCCTCCTCCTTTTCCGACGACGGATTTTCTCCTCGAATTGATTTTCGCGAATCTAGCGCCTCCGCCAGCGCCTCGTTTCGCGTTTTTTTTCTCTCTCTCTCTCTCTTTCTCTTCAGAGAAAAATTGACGAAGGGGAGGCTGAAGAGAAGGCGCGTAACGAGCGGTAAGCCTAAATCCCGCCTTAATTTTTACGGAAATTTTCGAGCGCTTCGTCGACGAGGGAAATCCGGCGAAGCGAAAAACGTTGAAAAAAGCAAAACTGCGTCGGCGGACGTAACGGGATATCGCCTATCAGCGAACGGCTAAACATGACTCATCGGAGGCGGCTTTTGGCGTGCGTGGGCTACAGCGAGGAAACTGACGAATCGGAAACTACTCCAGATACGACGAGGCGCTAAAACGCGGAACCGCGGAAAAACCGAAGCCTTAATTCTATGAAGGTGCATGGGGGAAGTTTTTCAAGCGCTTGTTGCTCTTCGAGTATATCGGAGTGCGTTTCAACCGCGTTAACGACGAACTCCGATGGACGTTAATTTTTTTTTTCATTCTCGTTAAAATTGTAGTTCGTATTATCAGAAGCCAGGAAAATCATGATTTCAGTAATAACTTAGTTAAATGTAAAAAAATTATTTTCGTGCACGCTTTATTGTACAATCTATGGGTGGGAGCACATTGAGATGTTTAAGTTAAGAAATTTACTTACCGACCACTGGCGCCACACAGCGGGCTAACAAGTCCTAATGCGTTTTCAATTAGCATTTCTTAGCCCGCTGGGTGGCGCCAGTGGTCGGTAAGTAAAGTTCTTAATTTAAAAGTCTCAATGTGCTCCCACCCTATGAATGAAATTGAATATGTAATTAAAAAAAAAGATTTTTTGATGATAAATGTAAATTTCACGGATTCATAGGATTCTCATACGGTAGCTTTACGAACCGTATATATATTTTTGGTAGCCATGAGGTCACATTTAGACAACATACTGTAATGTGTAGATTTTGTAGAATGGTCTTTCAGCAACTTTTGAACATATTTCCGATGATAAAGAACTGAATCATCGTAACTTACGTTGTTTCATGGCGGAAGTTTGTCGCCAGGTTGTTTTCGCCAAAACGGGTCTCACGACATGTCGGCGTCGTTTCGATGCATAATTTCAAAGGACCCATGTGTCTCGCTCATATAAAGTCTGGTGGTCCAATTTCTGTGGGAATTAGAAAAAGTTCTAAATGGCTGGGATTTTCGAATTGCACATTTCTCTACGTTTAGATTTTAAATAAATTTAAAACATTGTTGACATTTCAGAAAGCGCCATCTATGGATGAACGTTCAACGGATAAAAATTCTAGTTTAATTCATTTAAAATGGACGCTTGGAAAATTTCAGTGAACACGCGTATCAAATTCACAATTCCAAGTTGTTTACTTCCGTTATCTATACAGTAGACACACAAATTGCATTGAGAATATGTAATTTTATACCTAAAAGTAATTTCTAGAAAATTGAAATAGAGAACGCATCACGGGTAGACCCCCTTCAACACGCGAATACGAAGCGAATTAAAGGACGTGTGTGGGTTCTGCTATAGTCGTAAGCTGAAAAATTGCGGTTTCGTGGTTTTATATAAGCATGAAGCTTGATTTACAAATCAACTTTTCGGCCTCTCGTTTAAGTTTCACGCGTACGTACATGTAGATGGTAACGGGAACTCCGCGCCATCTTTGGGCAGTGTTCGAAAGCACGTATACATCCAGGATTCATTCCGTAATAGGCCATTAATTTCTCTGGCACCCGACTAGCGGTTTCTGCAGGCGGGAGGATCCGGCGCGCTTTTACGCGTTCTCGCGCGCTCCAAACGCTCGGCGTTTAACTGCCCCTTAACGGCTTTTCGTGCGAGTCGTAAACGCGGCGCTGCATGCATGCAGCTGGTTTTTATGGGCCAATATCGTAGGACCTTTTTTTTTTCCTCGCTTCTTCCTGTTTTTTTTTTCCGCGCCTCCTCCTCCCGCTTTTCTAATTACGATTAATGGATTTCGCATGTTCCGGCTAGCGTTCGGCGCGTCCTTAAAAAAGCGCCGCCGCCGCCTTTTTTTTTTTTTCGCCTCCGCGCGATGCGACCGAAGCGCCGTTCGTTCGCTTCGCTCGTAATCGATCCGCGCGCTGCGCCCCGATGATACCTTCGCGGATGCGGAAGTAATATTTTTCAATTAGGGTTGACGTTTTAATGCCACTTATGCGGGTGGCCCCCATTGGACGGGCGACGGCGGCAGGACTGATTACCACCGGAAATGCCACCTCAACGCCCCCTCGCGGCGCTCGCCTCGGACCGGAGATTGGGTCAACGGAGAGTTGCGCGAAAGGCCTCGTGCGGAACTCAGAGGGCGCCACCGGTTTAAGTTTGGAATCCAACGCGATGAAAAATTGCTAGGTGTTCTTCCTTTGTTTAGGCGCGGAAAGGGCGGCGTAACGATCCGCCTTAGTTCAAATATTGGGATTACTTTTTCGAACAATGAAAACGTCACTTTCGTGCTCGTTCGCACGTGTGCTGCTCAAACAACTAGCCCAGTATGGGATCGGAAAAAGTCGCCGCGTACCGCCGCTTTGCATTGTTTTTTGTCAGTCCTCAATAACTCGACGATCGTCGATCGTTCCGTGGAGCGTAAAAACTAAAAACGCTCCTTTGCTGTTCTTCCTAAAGCAGTTTGCTAGCTATCATGTTCAACTCGACCCATCAAAACTCCTCCGAAATTGAAAATAAGGGTACTCAGACGAAATCTTTAAGAAGGGCACTTTTGGCAGTTATCTCATGAGGTCGCGTGTGCAACATTGACAAGCTCACTGGTTTTAAAAAGTTGATTCAGGAATATCTCTGTTTTTAAGCCAATGAGTGCATTCCTTTAGCACAGGTGACTTCGTCTTGGTACATGTATGTTGTGTTTCACGGCTGCCACAAGTACCATTTGTGAATTTTCTGAGTGTCCATGTTATTTATGGCATATTCACATCGACCAAATCCGTACCGTTGAGACGTCATGCCCAACGTAAAAATACGCGTACCGGTTCGCGTTTAACGTTTTTTATTTTCCTTTTTTTATTACTTCCCCGAAAATAACGATTAAAATTAATCAGTACGGTTGCGGTTGCAAATGTCGTATAAACGGCACTTAGCCCCGCCTACTGTCATGTGCGCATGCGCGGCCACGCACGTGACGTAATTGCGGTACGGATTTGGTCGATGGGAATAGGCACTAGGGTAGGGTTTCTTAACCTGGGGTCCATGGATTAGGTACTGGGGGTCCACGAAGACGTTAAAAATAATAACAATTAATAATAATATAATAAACCTGCCCTACACTTAAGTTTGTAAGGGGTCCGTCAGATAGTTTAAATATTGCAAGTGGTCCATGATGATGAAAAGGTAGAAACCCTGCACTTAGGGCATTACATGTAGTGCCATTGAGCGATTTAAGTCACGTGATTCCGGTTGCAATGACGAAATGTGCGTAAGTTCCATTCGCGGAAGTCGATATGGCGTATCTCAGAAAATGCGATTATACTTTTGTAGACTACTGGCGATACGCATTGCCGATTGCGGAAATTCGTTTATTACGCCGTTTTTTCGCCCGCCGATTCCTACGTGATACGAAACGAGCGTAAAAACTTTTTTTTTGTTGTTGTTCGGGGCGCTGTAGCGCGACCCGTAGCGCCCGTTTCTCTCCAGCGTGGCGCCACCTGCTTTTCACGGTTGCCCGCAGCCGTCGATCGAATCGATAGGGCAAAGCGGCTCGTCGGGTTTTTCGAGCGAAGAGCGTTCGTTCGATCGTATCCGATATCCGGTCATTTCAGGGGTTGTTTACGTCGTTGTTCCGCGACACCGTTTTACGTCACTCCCGTCTATAAATTAATAGGCCTCCCCCCCTATCGGCCATTCCTCCTTCATTCACCCCCAACCCCCCTCAGCGCCCCCTGTGGCATTCCTGGCACAGAAGAGCGTTTATCTTTCGTTCTTTTGTGTTCGAGCCGCCTCTCCCCTCCCTTCCTCCTCTTACGCGTTCCTGCAAACTCATCTTTTAAGCTGATTAAAAGTAAAAAAAAGCCCCTCGTTCGCTTTTCCTCTCCCGTCTTTTTTTAAGCCGCTTTTTCGACGCCATTTTTCTCGCTTTTTTTTGTTTTTACGGCGTCGCCTTCAGCAGCTTCTTCGGCGTGGGTTTTTGAAGAAGGGAGTTTGGCGGCTTGTCGGCACAGCGAGCCGCACGTTTTTTTTTTTTTTTTTTTTTCCTACTTTTTTTTATTGTTTTTGGCTCTCCTTCGTCGTCCTACGTCGCCTCCGAACGAGGACAATCGCCGTTTCTTTTCTACTATTTTTACGTCCTGCTTTAATTCCCGTTTTTATCCCATTTTTATAAAAGACGTATTTTTCACCAGACTGAAACAAGAACGCGGGAAATCACAGCTTACCAAAATGACGGATGGGTGACGCTTTTCGCAGTCCAATAATCGAAAGGACAATAGTGAAATTATAGGGGTACTCAGACTGAAGAAGCTTTACGAATTGGAATTAACAGTCACTCAGGCTAATCGCTGTTTTTAAACCAGTGAATGCATCTCTGTTGCACACGTGAATACTGACTAAACGACTGCCGAAAGTACGATTCGTAAGGCCTTTGTCTGAGTTCCGCTATTATCTGATAAAGAAGACTACGGTTTTCGTGTGTCTGCTGCTTGACAATGACGCCTTACGAAAGCACTTGTTCGAATTTATGCAAAGTTAGGGTGCGAGCATAAAGAGTGCTTACTTTCGATGTGCTGCTTTCAGCTTCTTTGGTGCTTGTTTTCAGCTTTGGGGCCCACAATGAACGCTGATATCAGCGTGATGGTCAGTGTGCTAGGTGAAACATCGTTCGCCAAATGAGCGCGCAGGACGCGTTTTTACGGTACATGGATAGTGCTACTGTGTCTTAAAAATCATCTTTCGGTATTCAGCGATTCTTGTAAGCTCAGCGTGGCTCGGCTAAGCTTTCTTTGTGTGCGCCCTCATTTAAAAAGCATGCCACATTCTTATCCCGCTTGGTGGCGCTAGTGTACTGACACCCATTAGTAAGATTAAGCTTTACGTGACTTTTGGCCGATTCTCACATTATCTGAAAGGCGCAGTTTGCGACAGATCGCACATTGGCAGTCGCGTAGTAACGTGTCATTGTTTGGTTGGAAACCACGATGAATTTCTTAAAGTTTTAAGTATTCTGTTAGTGTTTGTGAATTTGAACACCTGACTTCACGACCACCAAAGAAGTGCGTTCTGCGAAGTTTGAGTCTGAGTTCCCCTGGTAAATAGACGACATTAACCTGATGTAGATTGGTTATCGTTCCGAAAAGGACAGTGTTGTCTACAGAAGATACTGCTGGTTTCGTTTGCCGAAACATTCGCAGGCTGGTTTTGAACAGGGACGGATTTGTTCGTGCGAATGCGCCCAAAGTTGCAGTTATCAAGATGGTCTCGATGACAGTAGCTAGCTGCTGTAGCGTTCTCGTGTGAATCTCGCTATAGGCAGCGCCGTGTTAAAAAGTTGTGAACCGAAAAATACGTTCACCCACCTCCTGGTTCTCCTTCACCCCTCCCCCCCTCCCTCTCCCCAAAAGCTGATTAGATATTTTGCCCGTCACGAAAAACGAGCCACGCCAAAAACGAGAGATAAAACGCGTGGCGTGATGTAATGTCTCGTCGCGCATTTTTTCTGATTTCGTAATGGCCCGTGTCCTTCTTCTCGCATTTGGGACAACGCCACTCCCCCCCATTCAATAGGCGGAGTAATTATGGACTTTTTGCGAAACTCGGGGTTCAAAAATGACTCATTCGCCTTATTTTCGAAGTTTTATCTTTTACGCCTGTTTAAAACTGTCCAACAGTTCGAAAGAAATTTGGGGACAGAAACATCGTGAATCGCAGTTTGGCAGCCGCGAAGTCACTCGTGGCGTGGAAAAGCAATTCATTCCCTGGTTTGTAAACGGCAATAACCTCGTTTGTGGTTTTTAAGACAATTGGCGTGTTCTTGCCGACTGCGAAAGAGCGAAATGTCGCATGAACGTCACTTAGCTCCGCCTACTGTCCTGTGCGCATGCGCGGATACGCACGTGACGTAACTACGGTACGGATTTGGTCGATGTGAATAGGGCGTAAAAGCGGCATTTACGTGACGTTTCCCAATGCGCATGTGGATCGATCATTAATAAAATTTGTCATTAATTATAAGCATTAATATTAAAAATCATCGCCAATATAGCGAAGTTATAGTCACGTGATACCGGCATAGGGAAGAAATCTGAACGAGGTTCGTTTCTAAAATCGTTCGAAACGGTTTCGTCTGTTGTTATCGTGGAAACAACGCTCCACGTAGGTCGGTGTTATTCACCGAGTTTTACCACGGCGGCGTATTAAGGAATAATTTTTTTCCCATCGATTAGACGCCCGCTGAATTAAGAAAAAAAAAAACGCGCGCATTTATCCGGGAGGCGACGGTTTCGTAATGAAAAATAGAAAAAAAAGCTACGCGTAAAAAAGTGGTTGGAAAAAGGAAGCCGCGCGCATACGCGAAAGAGAGGAGAGCGCACGTACCGCTTATATTGTTCGAAGAAAATCCCCTCCCCTCGGTTCCCCAGCCCGTCCCCTCGCCCCTTCCCCCACTAGGCCTAATCAGCGCAGAAATGCTGCGGTAATCATCCCTCGGAGGGGCGAAGGGGGAGCGGCACGTACACGCACGCTAAAGCCGAACCATCGATCCGTTCGCGCCGCTTCGCCCTACTTAAGCGGCTTCCGCTCCGAGCGCCGTTAACGAAGACGACCCAACGCACCGGAAACCGGGATTCTTTTTTCGTCGTTGCGCCGAAATGACGCCTCGGAATAAACGTGGAAGAGGCGGCGACGATCGACGATGAGTTGCTCTTCGGGAACGGTTTTTTTTTCTTTCCGAAAAAGTTCCACCATCGTTTCGATTTAGCGTATCTGCGAAATGTGTCGTTTCGCGTAAAACCGGAAGTTTTGTCAAATTCCGATTTACACTTTTATTCACCGTTCGCTTCTTCGTATCGAATTATAGGCTACTTGGAAGTAAAACTTTGAGATTTCCAAATAAAACACGATTTAAAATCGCATTCAATTCAATTGAATGCCCTACAGTCAGCACATAATACAGTGTCATGTGGTGGGGGAGGTGTTACACAAGCAAAATCGGACGAGGAGTCCGACATTAGGGGTACTTAAATTTACCAATCACACTTTTTGCAGTTGTGAGGTCACGTGCGCGAAATGGACCCGCTAATTGTTTTAAAAGTTCACTCGAGGATATAGCTTTTTTTTTTTAAAAACCGATGCTTTTGCACAATTTCAAACTGTCCCTTTTTCGCACGTGACTTCACGACTGCCAAAAGTGCTACGAGCACTGTCTAATGAGTCTGAGTGCCCCTATTGTTTTAATAACCGGGACGATTTACTCGTTTTCCACTCCCCATGGGAACGCAACCCCTTTTTCTCGCCAGCATCTTTCCGAGTTGTCGCCACTTTCTTTAGCCAGCTTTTCCGCTGTTGATGTTATGGTTGGTTGGTAAACATGGCGGTTTCTCCGTGTCCCGCGTCACCCCGGGGAGGCGCCTTCCGCGAACGTAAACAGCGCCTCGAGACGCCTGAAAACGCGAGAAAAAAAAGTAGGCCTAGCGCGAGAAAAAGCGCAAATCCCCGAGTCGCGGCCCCCCCCCCCCCATCTGCCCCCGTGACCCTCTCTCTCTCTCCCGAAAGCCAAAAATAGCCTCCGCGTTGGGCGAAAAATGACGCGCCTCGTGTAGGTCCGCGCGTGCCGACCCGCTAAAAGAGGAGCGGTGCGTGACGCAAGGACGGCTGCATGCCTCAAACGGCCGCTGTTAACGAGAGATGCTTCGAATCTCGGCTCTTCTGCGGCCACCTGTTGTTCGCTCCGAGGTGTCCCGGGAACGAGGACGAGAGAAAGAGAGAGAACGGAAATCCGGTAGAGGCAGCACCGGTTTGATAGCGTAACCCCGTTCGCGCGTAGTGCGTCCCACGAGCAGTGTTGGATTCTCATCGTCCCCCAACACAACGTACATATAGAAAACAGTTTAAAAAAGTAAATATGCGAGACATCCCAGTTTTCTATTTCCGTGGCGTCACGTGAAATGGAACCGTTTGAACGTTCTTTTTTCTGAGCTAACGTTTTTGGTGAATGCACTGCGTTAACATAGTATTTTTTTTCTCTCTTTATTTGCAGGTGGCCAGCCGTTCGCTCGCTCAGAGGATGACCCTCGACCTGCCTCGCGCCGTCGGGCCGCATTGGCGCTCCTCTCCACTCGGCTAATTTGGCCGCTCCACGAGGGAGGAGGGCATAGCAGTGCCATAAAAAAACGAGTCTCGTATTCTCTCCAGTTCGCCCGAAAATACATCCTGCAGTCGCAGCCATGGATTTCCTCAGTCGGACGTACGCAGCGACGCTTTTGGAACAATCGCGCTTCTACTTCCCCCCGCTGGGCGGCATGCGGAGCGCGCCGCAGGAGGCGCGACCTCCCGTGGCCAGCAACGCCGCCTCCCCGGCCGCGCTCGCCCCCTTCCTCGAACTGGGTCTCCCCAGGGGACCGCGCGGCGAGCGCGAGATCCCTTTGGACCTGTCCACCAAGACCATCCGCCAGGGGGCGGACGCCTCCGACGGCGACGTGATAGTGCTGGAGCATCGGCGCCGCAACCAAATGCAGCTCGCCGCGGCCCTGGCGGCGGGCAAGATCCCTTTCGCCTTCGGGGCGCAAGGAGGACCCTTTTTGGGCGCCCCGCACCTGGCCATGTTCTCGCACGACATGGGCGGCGCCGCATCCACCCCCGGCGTCTACCGCTGCGCGCAGAACGGCGACGGCAGCGCCTTCCTCACGCCGCCGTCCAACCTTCACAGCGCCATCTGCGGCGGTATCAACGGCTTCTGCTTGGACCCGCACCGCTGCCGCATCGCGTCGCTCTCCATGGCCGCCGCAGCTGGCGGCGCGGGCCGCCACCCCGCCGAAGCGTTCCAGGGGGCGCCACCCTACGCCGTCTTCGAGCGCCACCTGGCCAAGCTGGCCCCCAACTACGCCGACCTGCTGCCCCCCGTGTCTTCCAGCGCCTCGTCGACGTCCTCGGCCGACCTCAAGTCGCACCAGCACTTCGCCACCAACGGCGACGCCTACTTGGCGCCCTTCCCCCTGGGGGCGCCGCTGGGCTTGCCCACCTACCACCCCAACCACTCCAAGGAAGCGCCGCCGACCTCTTGTTCCAGCTACTTACCCAGCCCCTACCAACTCGCTTGCGCCTGCTGTTACCCCGCGACGACGGCGCCGCCGCGCGGCTTCGAGGCGCACGCCTTTGCCGCCCCCACCCTCCTTTCCAGAGACGCCGTGCCCACGGCGTTCGCCCAGGCGCCCGACGCCAAAGACAAAGTGAAGCGCGAAGCTACGTCCACTCCGGCGCCGCAGCACAAGACGCACCAGGCCAATGGCAAGCATCCGTGCAAGAGTCCCGTCGCCAAGACCGCCTCGCCGCCCTCGAAGCTGACCCCTGTCCAACCCCAGGGCGTCGGCCATCGGCCGGCGTCGCCCGTCAAACCCCAGGCGGAGGGAGGACGATGGATCCCGCACCCGCATTCCCACCACCCACACAAGGACAAGATGCTCGCAGCCCCAATCTCGGAGGCGCCTCTCGCCGTCAAAAGCGAGGTGGCGACGCCAGTGTCATCGCCGTCCCTCAAACTCACTGTTCCTGTAACCTCCGAAATCCCCCCGAAAGCACCTCCGCGTACCGATCTCGTGTCCCCTCACGTCGCTGACGCCAGCAACGGGGCTCCTGCCAAAGCGGAGCCAGTGACCGAAGCGCCCCCTGCCATCGACCGATGGATGCTGAGCTCTCCCATGGACACCGCGGAGGACAGGAGCAGAAGCGTCCCCCAGTCGTGGCACCCCGTCGAAGTGAAGCGCGAGTTCGGCGTGGTGGCGCCAGTGGTCGCCCACAAGACTAGCCGCATGTCCGAACTGCCCGCTTCCCCGGCAGAGGGCTGCGCCCCCGTCTCCGCGGAACCCAAGACGAACGATTCCACCGTGGGCGCCCGCAGCGACGTCGCTTCCGGTAGCTTGCCCATCGGCTTCCTGTCCGAATCTCCGCTCCAGATCCTGAAGGAGGAGCAACAGTGGAAGACGCCCATCAAGCGCTCGCCTTCCGAACTGGGCCCCGTGTCGGCCAAGAAGAAGCGCAAGAAGGACGTCATCGTGATCTCCATGAGGGAAGACCATCAGGTGAGTTTTGGCCTTATTTGTTTTGGTTTGTGTTATTAAAGCAGCGCTGTTTAGCGGAGTTTGCAACAGTCAACAACTTGGTGTTGTTTAATGGGCTGCTTTTGAAACCTTGGACTCTATAATGTACGATTGGGGTTATTTCCTTGTTTAGTTTTTTTAACAAACAATGCAGCGCATGCATTGTGATTTGTGACCTCTGAAGAAATGCGGAGACGAAATGTACGCTGGAGTATATATTTTCGTCCTCAAATAGTCGTCATTTTTAGCAGCTTTTTCTACCCCTGAAATTTGAACATCGCAGATAAAGATTTTTATTTGTCTTGAGTAGTTCCGTTCTAACAGTATGTTGTGTGTACGAGAGGACAGGAAGAAATTTGATAGCGGGAAATCGGCATGGGTAAGGTTTTGGGATCAAGCTGTGCAAATACTGAATGCAGCGCCATCTAGTGATGCGCAGTGGAAGTGTTTCCCATGAAAGTGTTAACGATTGCGGCATTCCACATTGGTATTATGGCTAACAATTAGCTAGAATTCGAGAATCCGTATCTGTGGCATTTAAGGATTAGCAGGGAGATTTTCTACGACAACAAAAGAAACCCCGATTTTAAAAGGAACACTCAATATGGTAACAATGGGCAAAGATATTCGCACTTTGGAACATCTGATCGTTTTTAGAACAACGGTCCCACCCTAAGCTTAAATTTTCCCGATTTGGCAATTCATTCGGCTGCTTGAGAAATTTTTCAAACTGCAAAGATCACAGGTTGTTGTGGACTTACTGTATATTCCCAGATATAATGTACGAGTACGTGAATGCACAATAAAAAAACCACAAAATTGACATGGGTAAAATTTATTTCCGTTCTTTAGTTTATCTTGCCTGACAGGCAGTTCATTAGGCTGCTTGTGGAATTTGGTAAACTGCAACGATCACAGGTCATTGTTGGCTTACATGTACGATCGTATATTCCCTGATATACAGTACATGTTCGCACAATAAAAAACGCAAATTGACACGGGTAAAATTATTTCCGATCATTTCTTATAGTTTATCTTATTTGGCAGAGTGCAACATTTATTACAAACGGAAAATGTGCAAAAAAACGAAAAATGGTCTCCATGGCTACGATCTATTGTATGATGAGAAGGAAAAAGGTTGCATTCCACTATCAATGACCATTGTATCAAGAAATTTATTTAAGAAAAACACGAATTGAACACGAACGCTGTTTTCTGAATTTGATCCACGGAAGTGATATTAGGGTCGTCAATTAAAAAACTAACGTACAGCGCTACCAGATGCCATTGCATTATCGATATCCGAAAACTAAAATAAAGACAGCCTAACCAAAATTTCGTATAATTACTGTCGATGGTCATTTTCTGATGTATTCACAATGAAGCGATCGAAGACATTTAATGGTTCGGACTGACTTTTTTCGGTTGTCATTTTATATTCAGGGTTGCCACTGACCTGCAAAGTCAGGCAAAACTGAAAAAGTCAGGCAACTTTGTCAGAATTTAAAGAAAAGTCAGGCTGAGGTCAGGCAAAAATTATTATTTGGTGAAATGACTACCTATACCCAGAGGAAGAA
>JAQGAO010004303.1:0-15385 GCA_034697705.1 Ommatoiulus sabulosus
GACGCGACGGTATCACCTGCAACTAACCACGGAAACACTTCACTCTACGTCTATTTATGCAAATTGTGAAACACGTTTTGAATTGTATTCGTCCGTTTTCACCCCTTACGTATACGTTGATCTTATGCATTATCTATGTACGAGCGTACGCCTGCAGTTAGAATTCGAAATGGCATATACAGGTATTTACGAAGTTCAATTCACCTTGATTTGAGGAACTTGAGGAAAGCGTTTGATGCAACAGTTTCAATTGAATGCAACAATCTCAAACTTCTCTAAGCCAAATGAAAATGCATCAACCCGCACTTAAACCATCGCGAACTTTGATGGTTTCTCCGGAAACCGTCGCGGGGAATTTGGCAAAGTGCAGACCCCATTCCAGTTTGATTTCATGGTCGTTGAACTCCGCTGATTTCTGGCAAAAATGAATCGATCCAATCAAGAACATTCACAGATTCGCCGTTATTTACGAGCCAATAACTTGTCGAAATTAATTACTACGAAAACGTAATTGCTGGACCAAAAACGGCATTTTAACGAGCAGGAATCCCTCGCCATCGATTGGCAATTTGCGATAGCTGGGCTCGCATTATTCGCTAGCAGAAAACGTGGTTGAAAACAGAGGAAGGAAGCGAGGGGAATTTCCCCATTAATTCCCCTCATCTCTTTCCCTAACTCCTCGGCTCAATTAACATCCCAGAAAATAAATTTCTCCATAAAATTCTTGAAAGCCACACTTGGGGAACAGGAAAATGGGATGCAAAACGGAAACTTTTACGGAAAAGCGAGGCCAATTAAAGCTTACGGTCGTACGATACCGGAAGCGGAGATCAGTTAACATTGAAAATGAGAGTTAGGCTTAACGAAATCAGAAGGGGAAATGCGTTTTAAAGACCTTTTCTTCCGGAAGCGGAGAATGAGTACCCTTTTATTTGCATCATTTCATGAATATGGCGTAGGAATACACGTGGGTCGGCTTAAAACACAAAAATTACGCGAGCATTTCGTCGTCGTTAACATTTATCTTAAAATACACCAGACACATTCAAAGCATTATTTAAAAAAACAATGTGTCGATATTTCTCGACGAAGCTAAAGAAGTCACGAGCTCTTCCACAATTTAAAAAATAACTTGTTTGGAGTTGAAAACCCCGTGAAGAGACAAATTATATTCTCCACTGTTAAAATAGCTCCGAAAGTACATCGATTCGTTATCGGTTCTTAACAGAACTCGGTACATTTACCACTACATGCATGGAGAAAACGTTGAAATTCGAGCAAATTTATGGCAAAAATCGATTAAAAGAGCAAAATTTGCATTCAATTTGCAACCCTCGGTAACAAGGGGTTTGCCCTACGGGAATGAGGGAACCAAAAACAATATTTTGATGGAAATGATTTCAAATTGAAGTCAGGATCAGATTTCAATTTCCAGAGAAGCGTTCCCCTATGTAATACGATCCAAATTAGTTAGAGCACTACAGGTTTTGAACCGAGGCCCGTCTATCAAACCCATTTAAATATCCAATTTATCAAATTTCCCCTTCACCTGCAGCAAATTGAAGCTGAATGTCGCCAAGTTGGAAAACAAACATCGCGATCAACATTTGGCATTTTGAGGCTCGACTTCGAAACGGGCATTTGCATTGCCTAAACTTGCCACTACATGCAGTACTTTATTAACGCAGAATAGATTTAGTATAAAATTATAATCTGCCAGTTGCAATTTTCTCGTGTCTCAAAAATCAATTTAACGAAATGTCTGATTGGTTGGACGCTTTTCAAAATAAATTAAAATTGTGGCTAGAAACCGTTCCTTAATAACACCATTCAGTATTTTGCAAATCCTTGAAAATGTGTTTTACATGAACGTGTTCACGACTCACAAATATGTACGTCCGTGACTTGTCAAAGACACGTTATTTGCAACGAATCAGCACGTTTCGAATCGAAACTTTCGATTCACACATTCAGAAATTAAAAGAAATACAGGGTTATTACAAAAGAATTAGCGGGTTTGAAAAATATAGTACAAAGTATTGCAGATATAATATTAAATGACACACGAAAAGAAAGGGAAAAAGTCAAAGTTTAAAAAACGCCCACTTCCGAACTTTGCTTTAAACGCATAGGTGGCAGCACGAACCAAGTATCCAAAATGGCGTCTATGCAGCAGAAAGCGTTTTGTGCGCTCGAGAATGCGAGCTGCTGTGAACAGCATTGATAAGGACGCACTTCAGCTTTTATGGGCCGAACTGGACTACCGTGTGTCGTGAGACACGAAGATCTCACATTGAACATTTGTGATGGTATGATTAAAAACTTAAGACATTTTCACTTTCTCTTCTTAATTGTGTTACATGTATTTACTATTGTATCTGCAATACTTTCCAAAATATATCTTTTTAAAACCCGATGATTTTTTTGCAATAACTATGCATATAAGTTTTGAGATTAACTCTGCATTTAGACGAGTTAACTCTGAATTTGGGCAAATCATTAATCGAGCTAGTACATGGGGTATCACTTGATCTATTGGAATGATTTTGTCGACTCGTTTTGTCGATGCCATTCCTGCATTTCTTCGAATATGTCAAGAAATTGCCAATCATAGTTTCGATGACTGTAATAAAGTGTTAAACCATTTCGTCAAACACGAGTGGCCCTGGCAGGTTTCGAGCCAACAAGTGGCAATTATAATGAAGCAGGACACACGTAAGAAGTAAATTACCCGACTTGCGAGGGGTTTAGGGACGTGAAGGAGGTTGAAAGCGCCACAAAGCGTGATAATCCATTCCGGTTAATTTGACTCCGAGGAATTCTCATTGCCAACTCTTGTATAAGGTAGACATGCCTGAAGAAGTATAGGACAGCCTCATCCACTTCACCTCGGAAAATAAGATTTCGGCATCTTAAGAGGAGCAAAAAATAAGATTTTACACCAGGAACAGTGGCGCTTCACTGCACACCCCAGACACACTTTCATTTTTTATGTAAATAAAATGTCGGGGGGTTTCGACGGAGAGGAAAAATGCTCCGCGTTCACGAACAAGACTAGAGAAAATAGGGTAAACATTTGATCAAAGAGCCTGCGAGGGATTATGGGGAGGACATTAAGCGAGGAAGGAAATCCTCAACTCCGAGGGGAATCCCCCTTCGGGAATAATCCACAATATTTCCGTATAAGAAGCCTTAAATAAAACAATGACGTGTATTTACTCGCAACAAATACTTTTTTCCTCTCCATCCATTAAGAATATTAAAATTTTCAAAAATACTAAGCGTTTCCCCCTAAGAATAAGCCCGGGCAAGTTTCTCGAAAATTTCCAAAAGATAGGCACATGCACTGGGAATTTACTAGTATTATCCATTCGCCTTTAATTTCTTTACTGTATTTTATGTATACGAAGGGTGGAATAATCCTTTCAAATTTCCCAAACTTAAGGAGTTTGCACTAGGATGAAGTTACGCGAGTCCCATTTTCAAGTAACAAGACCATCCCGAAGCAACTCAGTTTCAATTTCAATTTCCTGGAAAAATTCGATTTCAGCAAATGCTATATGCATTATACGCGCTTAATGCAGGGTTACTAGATAAATATCTATTCGGTGCGGTTTCAGCAAAATCGTTTTAGAAGAACTACATGCATGTATACTGAACTACGAAAAATACCTCATAAGCCTCTAACAAAGCAGTGAATATTCAATTAAAATTTAATTTGTTGGCGGTTACGAAACGTAGTCGTTAATTTACACTTCGAAAAGATGCGTGCTCCACAATTAAGGGGCGTGAATTTTAACTTAAATACGGGAATTTCATCCCCTTCTTGCTTAAGAGCTCAAAACGAAACTGCAAAAGACTGGCATACAGAGTGTCACGTACGAACGCAGTACATTGCAAGATCATGCGTTTCATCGCAAGCTCACTTTACAGATTGGATATCCCTTATTGGTCCTTGTGGTCCAGAAACGTTGTGGATCTCGAATTTTGGGGATTTTGGACAATTTACGATATGTAGAGTATAATTGGGATGGGACCATATTCTAAACCCAAAGCCTAAAGGTAATTTCATAAACCATTTTAACAGCTTTGTACAAAGTTTGCGTATAAACTGAACCATGAGGAACAGGTGTATACGGTATAATAACACGATACAACACGTGATAGGATTACATCGTTATGGGCCGGTTGGTCCGGTTGCACCAATAGTGGTTAAGAATAACCTAGGGTTAACCTACTGTGTAACTCTAGGTTAACCCACCGCTGTATGGCACAAGTACGGGTTAGGAAAAACAACATGGCGGACACTACGGATGAATCTGATGAAACTAGGGAATTGCGCATGCTACGCCACCTGGTCACACATACAGGTGAAGCCATGATGCGCAATCTGGCAGCACTGGTCAAAGTTAGTTCCTTTGCCGTCCTCCATTTTGGTTTCATCAGGTTAAACATGGGTGCCATAACCCTGGGGATATTTCATCAAGAGATAATTGGTGGAACACAAAAATCTAACCCGAAAGTTAACCTGGAGTCAAATTTTAACCCAAGGTTAGTAAACCTCAGATTTAAACCTAAGTTGGTGCAACCGGCCCTAAGAGGATTTCTAGAAGGAATAAGTTAACCCACGCATGGCGTCATGTGGGCGCTCAAAACGTCTCGGAAGTTGGAGCATTTCAGTTTTCGGAATACCATTGGAGCACCCTGTAAAAGTTCAGGCCGCAGCCCCCTGAAAGTCAAAGGTCGTGCCTGCGCCACGAGCGTTGCGGTGAGTCCAACCGCTCGGAAAGCTTTTAGCGCCAGCGGATGATTACGGCCGTTAAGCTCTCCGGTTACTTCATTTCAAATACATTATCTATAAATTAATGATTAAAATCAACTTAGTAGGCGCGCGTATGGCCGTTATGGCGAAAGATAATACTCGCTATTGAAGTCACGTTGGCAGCAAAATGCGCGCCGGATCCCCCTGGTGGCCAGCCTAGCTTCGCTCCGTCGAAGCGGCTCCAGCCCCGGCCAATTTGTTTTGCCCGTATCTAAAGTGACCAATGTGCTTCATCGATGCCTCGATGATATTTTCAGCGAGAGGGTATAATTGATTCCCACGCGCAGCTGATTAAATTGGCCCCTAATTGGGTTTAGCCCAACTCGGCCAATGCTAATGCTGGCTTCGTGTGGAGAAAATATGGCCGCTCTACCCATCATTGGCGCGCGTGCTTGACCACCGGACCATAAGCCCGATAAAAAGACCACGCAACGCGCTACAGCCGATAATGATAATGTAGACGGACTAATAGTAATCTAATAAAAATATCCAATTTTCGACAAAAATAAGATTTGCTACGCGCGTGTATGGTTCGGAATGGTTATTTCTGGAGATTAACTAAGTATTGATCGCCGAAAGCGTCTGGACATCATGCAAAAACGCTCCAAAAGACCCCCTCCAAACCGGATGCTTGCAGATATTTTATTCCGGAAGTATAGCGAACGGTTACTCGCATTCGTCATCATTACTGATCGCCAATGGAGTTGGTTTATTTTCTCGTTTAATCGCGTGTTAAATTTAGAAAGCATCTCCTTCTAGAAATCCACTAATCCTATCAAGTGTTGTAACGTGTTATATCGTATCATTTTATCGTATTTTAGAGTTTAATTTGCATATTTATTTTCAAAAATGATTATATCTCCAAATTGGAGATGAACATTGCTGGAAAATGGTTTCTGTTGCTTTTCAGATTTATTAAAAAAAAAGATAAATTCCTTTAAAAATAGGGCAATTAATGCATATCCACAAACATGCTATAAATATTCATTAGCGGGTTTGTCTATTTATTCCAAATATGCATTTCTATGACATTATACTGCAGTTTGTAAGATATTGGCATTACAAATTTCGTTACGAATAAACATGTTTTATAGTTAAGACGTTCCATTCTTCAAGTGGTTGGATAATATAAACAAAATGGTTAGATTGCAACTATTTGTAGTTTTAAGGTGGAGGAAGATTCAGCACAATATTTGGATACTTTCAGAAATGTGATTTTTCTGAAAAAGTCAAAGATCACCTTGCAAGCTTGGTATGTGTATGTTGTTGTATATAGTTAACATTTTTAGTAGAATAATGAGTAATTCTGTGCGACCTTTGCCACAAACAGTTAAATTTGTAAAAATGTGTTAATTGTAAGTAAACCTGTTTAATGTTTAGGATAGGTATTAATTTGTTAGCCTATAGTGTAATAACGTTAAATTGCTTCATACAATTAATGCTGTATCAAATGTAATTAATTCTCAAAATTGTTATATACAGTATGTTTATGGTTTTGTAGCTTAATCTCAATTTTTATGTATGTATTCAGCTCTTGAAGAAGGCAAATGTAGTGTCGAAACGTTGAACAAAATAAAGGAAACTTGGTTGCGATTAGTTAAGTCTTGCTATATAAAATGTTTTACAGTTGTTCATCCTATAAATGAGATCTATTGTTCCCTGAAGCAGGGTATTGGAAATGAGTTCTCCGTCCACTTTATTCTGGTATCAAAAATTCAGCGAGCAATTCCCATCGTCCGACACATGAGGTTAAAACGTGACCTGGTCAATCGACAGTTATTTTATAGGCTCGTATTTCAAAATGTCGAATCCCAAAATTTGGAAAAATGCTGTTATCGAGAAGCCCACGAAGGGAGGTTTGCAGGCGGATTATTTTCTAATTAAATCGGCGAGTAAATGACTCCATTATGGAGTGAACGTACGCCTCTGACTCCGTCTTTGGGGGGAAGCAGCTGTTTGAATAAGGCAAATGGCGAGAAATTACAATAATGGGAATCCGTTAGAGAAGGCGACCAGCGTTTTCGTGCACCAAAAAGCTTAATAAATAACGCTCGAAAACCCCCTAGAATTTTAAAGGCCTCCAGGCCCACTGGGTCCATTGTTTTCGGCGTTAGGTACATCGCTAATCCGAAAACCCGTTGAATAAAGCTGGAAGAAAAGCGAAAATAATGGTAAAATGAGGGAGGGTTGCGCGGGAACAATACCCTTCGAGGAGGACAATGGGGAAGATCTCGAGGAAAATGATACAGCAGCCTGCAACACGCTTCATTAAAGGCTCTCCTCTATTGGTTTTAAGGAGATAGAGCACTCTCTCTCACTAACTTAGATCGTGTCAATTGGCCCTTATGTGGCTAGATGAGAGAGAAAGAAAGGGAAAAAAATTCAATTACCGTATATTTCATATCAGGGTAACGAAATTCACGCTTTATGTCATCTCACTCTGGCGTTTCTTAAAAGGATTTTCTCCCGATGATTAAAATAAAGCAGAAATCTGATAACGAGAGCCCGCACGAGGATGGATCAGGGAGTCTCGATTATGCCAATCGATAATTATATTCGGGGAAAATTGATTTTTTTCAATATTTTATAACTCCTTACAGGTGTACTAGGCCTACTCGTTAATCATATACTTCTTCAAATCCGTCCACGCAACAATGCGAACGCATGAATCCACTATTTTATTTTGGGTTTGTCTAATTGAGATTTACCATTAATTAAACCTATCATTACCAGTGTAATGAATACAAAGATGCAGTAATTAGTAAAAAAATGGCAATTAAGCTATTCTAGGACGTAATCTGGAATCATGCATTTTTATTTGAAGTATAATGTGGTTTTTTGCCAACTTCCTATTGATAAGAAGGCACATTAATTATCGATAATGGCTTTATTTTATGTGCATAAGAGACTTCAATTTTTAAACATGAAATTAGACGTAGCTTTTCTTTACTATCAATCCAGTAGCATTGACCCTTTTCCACTTAAGTAAATATTTTAGTCATATTTCTTTTGTTCATTCATACATCGTGAAATTGTACCGCTGCTTAACCCAATTGGATGTAAGTTTCGATCGTTTTGCCTGACAGAATGCTACTTGAGCCCTCCACGCTCTTTTCTAAGTAGTTTTTCGTCTTATATCTATGAGAAAATACGCTGCATAAGCGTGAAGCTTAATCCTACTAGCAGGTCTCGTATGTTGACGCTATAAGCTATAACGTTTCAAAGAACTATACGTTAAATAATATTGGATTAAATTATGAATAACAACCGGTTCAAATTTATCGTAAACAACTCGAGCCAACATTCATTTTTTCCCTAAAGATTATAGCGGGCTGAGGTGCGTGTGTCATGTTACGTAGCCATGTTAGATTTAAGGACTATTTTTAGTATAATAACTCGGTAAACAGGGAATCAAAGATTTAATCTTTGTGTATAGGTGCATGTGCGTGATGTAACTGGGATCAATAATATTGTACTTGTTCAAAAGCAAGGATTTTTTGTTTGTTTTTGTAATGTTACCTTAGCGATCGTCGAAATAAACAAGTAGTAACGTTTCAACAATAGTGTAAAAAGAACCAATCTTTACGCAGTGATCCGTTTCACAAGGTTCGTCAAAATAAGTAGAAATACAAGATATACATTTCATACACGATTAATATTCCTCTACTGGCTAGACTATCCCCCTGACAAATACAACCCACTTAACGAATTTATCAAGTCAATCCACCTGCATGCCCCATCATCTTGTCAACAGCATCTATCTCAATGCAATGAAGCCCACATAAAGCAACTGCTAATATCAGTCACCCAGCAATTACTTAAGAATCACTATCTTAACATCCACAACCGTATTCAAAATTCAAGGATGCATAGCTACTATTCCAAATTCAAACTAGCCGAAAATATCAGGCAACCTTATTTGGATACTCCAACTCCATTCATCCTCAAACGTTTCCTACTCCAACTACGCCTAAATCCTTATACCTTTTATATTCCCCCCTATAACATCAAAATTAACACCACGGAAATATGTCCCCTATGCAAAATTGGCAGCTTATCATGGTCCCATTTACTTTTCCACTGCAAGCACCCAGATTTAATAGAAACACGAAAATCCAACCCCGCAGATTTGCAATATATCCCCAACGATAATCTCTTACAAGAAGTTCATCTCTCTTCTATAAAGGAAAAAAATCTCTGGTGCTTCTACAGAACAGCAAAAGTTTACCATCGACTTAAAGAACAGCTAATCCACTAACACATACTGTACAACAAACATTCGTAATAAAATATAATTTAACCTTATAACAAATTTAAAAAAAAAGTGTCATTATTAAAGCGAGCGAGGCCAGTTCCTCGAAGCGGTTCTCCATCTCTATATAGCGGCCAGCGCGGTGTTGCGTCTTCAAAAGTTCCAGTCACCCTCCCCCTATGCGGGACATGAGAGTGGCCCTACGAAAACCACAAACTCCAAAGGAATTCAAGATGGACGCGTTTACTTCTTTAAATATATATAGATGCTAAAGTTTTAATTTGTCCTAGGACGCAATTTGAAAGAATTTACTTCATCTTTTAGTGTACAAAAATGACTTTTTTAAAACATCATATTTTAGAGCAGAAACCTGATTTTTTGGCCTTTGAAACACCAGAGACACTAAATTTTAAGTCATAATTCGATACACTTGACTCCTTTACAACTAAAAATAGAAAGAATATGATGCTAAAGTGCATGGTAATTTGTCCTAGGACGCAACTCGGAAGAATTTACTTTCTCATCTTTTAGTTTTTTTTGCAAATTTTTGCAAATTTGTAAAAAAAAAATGTTTCAAATTTCTGAAAAAAAAATTTCGCAAGTTTGTGAAAAAACTTTTTTGTAAATTTCTCAAAAAAAAGTATTGCAAATTTGTGAAAAACAATTTCGCATATTAGTGAAAAAAACCTACGCGCGACATGAGAGTGGCCCTACGAAAACCACATACACCAAAGGAATTCAAGATGGACGCGTTTTCTTCTTTATATACATGTATATAACATTTAAAATACATGTAACTTCACAAACACGTGCTTTTTGTCATGCATTTTTTTATTTTAATAAAAATTATACTAATTTTGCAAAATCCGAATTATTGATTTGCAATTTTGAATTATTCAGATTTTGCATAAATTCGTAAAATTGTTTTAAAATAAAAAAAATGACAAAGATCTCGTGTTTATGACGTCACAACCATATGTTTAAAAGCAGACGATTTATTTCGATTATTTTAAGTATTTTTGACAGTACCTTGTATTTATTTTTTTTGATTGGAAAAATAGTAAAACCTTGTTTGTTGATTTTAAGTCCCGCAAACCTGTTTATTGAATCAGCTTTCGACAAACTTTGTTTGAAAAAATGGGTTTATTTTATTTGACAAAAATATTGTTTTATAATTTTTTTTCTAGAAAATTCTTTTTTGTTGTAAAAATAAATAATAAGTTATGGTATCTTTATTTGGAAATAACAGCAATATTGGAAAGTTTATGAAATTGACACTAATTTCAATTTTAAGTTAATAACAACCTGCAAGTTTATTAAATACTGATCCCAAATTTATCACAAAAAAATAATAATGAAGCAATTTTAAGACATAATGAAGGATGATATTTAATATTTGGAAACAAGTACTAATGACAAATTTTAAAACTTTTCAAAATTAACAATAAAACATTTTAAAAAAATATAAAAGCATTATGGAAAATTTGTACTATGAAATGGCTGAAAATTTAAAAAAATTGTCCACAAAAACTGTTGGAAACTTTGCAAATTTGACCTCGAAAACTGTTACAAATTTGCAAATTAGTTCATAAACACTGTTGAAAATACAAGTTTTATTACAAATTAGTATCCTAAATATATGAGAAACTTTTCAAATTTGTCCTTCAATTCACTTCAATTCAACTCAGTACCCTACAGTCAGCAACTAAATGCCATTTGGTAGGGAATTCGAGCCCATTGTCAGGAGAAAGCTCTTACGTCAGTTGTGACTTAGACATCACTGTTAAATTAAACTTGAATTAAATTTGAACTATCATCAGGAAGGTTATTCCAACATCTAATCGCCTTGCAAAAAGAAAGACCAATAGTAAGCATCCGTATTAGCATGGAGCTCAGTTAGGGGGGGTTTAGAATGATTATGCCTACTTCTACAGTGTTTGTTAGGCTTGAAGATATGGGACACAAGATGCGAATTAGAAGGTTGATTGAAACGTTTAAATAAGCCTTTAGATAAATTTCTCATCTCGCTCTCAATGAGTCCCAATTTAAAGAGTGCATGCAGCATCCCTGTCACACTATCGGAATGTTGGTAGTTTCCCTTAACAAACCTGGCTGCCCTCCATGGACCATTTCTAATTCCAGGATTTTATTCATCCTGTGAGGGTTTCAAATAGGAGCACAGTACTCTAACATAAGGCAAACCAGTGTTGGGTAGCCTGTTTCCTTAACATTTTCTGGACATGTACCGTGATGTACGAAAGATATGCGTTGAACAAATCTAATGTCGAATTCAGATGGTCAATCTGGTGTGCACTCGTGTGCACCAGTGCATCGATTTTGCTCTCATTCTATTCTTATGAGACTGGTGCCCCTTACTCCCCTTATTCGTATCACTGCACTGGGTGTACTTTGGGAGTACACCGCTACACTGTCAAGAGAGCTGGTAAAGCTGTGCATTCAAAATGGCGGAATAGATTTCGTCTGCTGTTTTTCAAAATTCGAAATTGGCAGTGACTGGGCGGCTGCTTAGACGGACGATTTGCACTCGCCTTCTCGAATCGCAACACCTGGCCGAATGCACTAGCAACGTCATTAGGTTGCACTGCGCACAGAATATCACGTGATAAGTTGGCACGAGCACGAAAAATACACTACACCAGATTGACTATTTGAATTCGCCATTAAGCATTGATTCGCTGCTCCGATAATTTTGGTAAACTGGTGGTTCCAAGAAATATTATTAGAAATATTAACACCCAGATACACTCCGTATTGACGGAGGCGAGTTGGACATTACCCATATGATATTTAGGAGAATGAGCAATCCTTTTCCGAGAAATACGCTGTGAAAAGCTTATCTGTTATAAGAAATACGATGTTCTACTTCTTATCTTACATGTGTTTAAAGCCAGAGATAAGACATTTTATTTAAAATTTAAAAGCTATTTTTTGGAAAATTCCCCTCGTCACGTTACTCGCTGCACATGTATTGGAAGAGCTTGCGGAAATGAAGATGAATTTAATGATAATTTAAAATAATTTAGAAAAATTATGTCCGAATTAACATAAAAATCCTGTCAACTCGGATTATTAGATGATTGTATGCTGATGTTAATAAAAATGTTACAATATTGCACCTGTTTATAAGTTTTCTTAGAGGTTAGCATGCTCGTCTTGCATTCGGTAGACCCAGGTTCGATTCCCGGGTCGGCTATCCCCAATGGTGTTTTTTAATGGTTTCCCACAATTCCTCCAGGCGAATGCTGAGATAGTTCCTATATTAAACCGGCCATGACCGTCTATACTCTCATCCCATCCTCGTCTGAAAAGTCCTGGAAATTACGGGAAAATTAACTAAATTGTGATGTTGGGGTTCATCATGACCAGACTGCTTAGTCTGACTTAATTTGTATAATAATCTCCCCTGCCAAATGGTACTATGTACTGAATGCAAGGTAAAGTATTGAATTAAATTAAAATAGTGTTGACTTTTTCGGCCCCTGTCGGCTTCCTTCATGACGCGCGCGTCATAGGCTGGCTGCTGGCCTCATAGGAACCCCGTACATCCTACACTTGCCAACTGTTTTTTCCAGCTGATTGCCATGTGTTATTTTTAGAGCCGGCTACAGGACTTTAGCTACTTTAAACTACGTGGCAAATTGGTCGGGACTACATGGCTGTTTGTGGCGGCCATCCAGCCTTCTTCTATTGCATTGGATTGCTGCTGGGAATCCCCTTTTTGGTCCCACCATCTACAGAACGAAATTAACTTCAGATAAGTTTCTTTGCAGTTGCCTGTATGGCATGTATTTGATTTTTGGAGTGGCCACCTCATTTTTAGGATCAGGTTCTTGGGCTAACTTGGCATATGTGTAAGCAGCCACCCTGCCTTACCTACAGCCAGGCCTGCCAACCCCCCCTCAAATTTCTTTTCTGGCCATACACTTTCCACAACGATAACCACGCTCAGCTATCAGCGCCGCGGCTAAACGGAAAACGTCCATGTAAGGTCTACGAGGACGCTCGCAACGCATACTTACCTTGTTTTCCGCGGACCACCTCGTCACTGCTCTGACGGACCAGCCCGTTCCATCAGCATCTGAGGCAGCATACCAGAGCGTCAAGCTGACGCTTGGAAACATCGTAGACCAAGCCGGTCTACACCTTGCTGCCTGTCCTGCCTTTTCCCTTCCAACGGCCCTTTAAGGGCCACACTGATTTGAGAGAGACACCAAACGAGCAAGGCTTATAACATCGCAACCGTGTGCGTGTAGATAGCGCCGCACACTACTAACAAGGTTATGGGCCCAGCATGCTTCCACTGCGTGCTGTGTTAGTACGGTGTAGCCTTTGCTCATTCTCACTCCCGGGAAGGGAATCACTGAATCCCTATTTCATCATGGCAGGGAAGCCAACCTTCCAAATCAAAAAGCTAGCCGGCACCTCCAACTTCCACAAATGGAAGCATCAGATGGAGATGTTGCTGGCTTCGAAGGACCTCGACCGCGCCATCGATGGGACCACTACTGCGCCGGATCCAAAGACAGCGACAAAGGCTGAGCAGGACGAATTACGGAAACTCAAACGAAAGTCCCTTGGACTCATCTTCCTATCCCTGGAGGACTCGGTCCAAGACAACGTTGGACGGCTACGCACTCCCATGAAGGTTTGGAAAGTTTTGCAGGAAACCTACGAGCCTCCAACCCGAGCCCACCGAGCCGGCCTTCGTACAAAGTTCCACTCCTGCCATATGGCTCCTGATGAGCCGATGGAGACGTTCATCTTTTGGACCGAGGAAGCTGCTCAGAACATGTGGGACCTCTCCAAGACCAAGGATGAGGAGGAACTAACCTTCCAAGTACTCAGTGGACTGTCATCTGAGTACGACCACATGGCCCAGCAGCTTGATATGCTCAGCGACGAGGACTTCACGTTCCAACATGTGAAGAAAACGCTCATCGCTGAAGCCGGATGCCTCCGGGAGAAGGCGAACGCAGCCGTAACTGCAGAAACCCTGGCCTTGTTTACCAAGGCAGTAACTTGCCAGTACTGCCACAAGCCAGGGCATACTGCAGACGTTTGTCGGACACTGCAAGCGCAGCTCGGTGGGTCCACCTCTGCCAGCGGTCGAGACCCTCCAACCGCATCATCGCGGCAGCAACCCGGCCCATCAGGGACATCTTCTAGTTCCTCCCGGAAGCCCCGTAAAGGTTCAAAGAAGAAGAAATCCCAGCCATCCACTCCACGGAAGCCGGAGCCAGCCTTCTTTGTTGGAACTACGGGTGGTGACGAACAGGAAGCCGACCAGTGGCTCTGGGATTCGGGCTCTGGCATACATATGTGCACGGACAGACGATGGTTTACCTCCCTGAAGACCATCTCTCCCATGACCTGCCATGGATATGCCGGCGAGTTCTCGGTTACCGGCATTAAAACAGTCCGCCTCCAAACCCCGAGTGGACTTGTCCGGCTCCTGAATGTAGGTTACGCTCCCCGTGGCAGGCGTAACCTCATTTCTGCATTCGCGGCAAACAAGGCAGGTTTGAAGTGGAACGGAGAGGACGGCGAGGTTGTCGTCAGGGACAAGGGCCGGCGCTACGAGATCCTATGGTTCTATGCCGGCAATGGGCACTTCAAGCTCACTGCTCAGCCCTGCCCCGAGGACTCTCAACCACTGGAACGCCCGGCACCCAGCGTCTTTCCGACAGAGGGCGCAAAGGAGGTGGATGATCTTCTCCTGTGGCACCATCGTTTTGGCCACTTCAACGCCAAGACCGTCCACAGGATGGCCAAATGTGGCACCCACACAGGCCTCCCACCTCTAAAGGACCGCGAGCTCTACTGCGACACTAGCAAGGAGTGCAAGGCAGTCATGCAGTCCGCGGCACCCATAGGAAAATGCACCACCTCTCGAACCTTGGAGTTGCTTCATTGCGACGTCTGGGTCCCTGGAGCACATCCATCACATCGAGGCTTCAGATACTTCCTCTCCATAGTGGACGACTGGACCAGATGGGTCACCGTCCACCCGATGGCAGCCAAGTCCGATGTCTGCGACCACATCGGCCAGTACATCGCATCGATGGAGCGGCAGACAGGTTCCAAGGTTTGCCGTATCCGCACCGACCAAGGGACGGAGTTTTGTAAAAACCCAAATGGATTCGTTTCTTGAGAGCTGTGTTATCAAACACGAGCGCACCTGCAGATACTCGCCACAACAGAACGGAGTGGCCAAGCGCCTTAACAGGACTTTGTTAGGGACTGTGCGGTGCCTCAAGAAGGATGCCAACCTGCCTGACACCTTTTGGGCA
>JAQGAO010004304.1:0-15383 GCA_034697705.1 Ommatoiulus sabulosus
TGTCCTTCAGGCTTGTCAGTAAGCTCCAGAAAAATTCATGGAGATGCCAAAAAAAGAATTAATGACTTTTTCCACGTTTTCCACGTACGTTTTTCCGAGTTCAAATTTTCAAAATTTCCCACGTTTTCTCGAGTTCAAATTTACAAAATTTTTCCGAGTTCGAATTTGCAAATTTTTCCACGTGTTCCCGAGTTCGAATTTGCAAAATTTTTCCGAGTTTAAATTTGCAAAATTTTCAGAGTCGAAATTTGAAAAAATTTCCTCGTTTTCTCGAGTTCAAATTTGCCAAATTTTCCAACTATTTCCGAGTTAAAATTTGCCAAATTTTTCAACTATTTCAGAGTTCAAATTTTTCAACTATTTCAGAGTTCAAATTTTCCAACTATTTCCGAGTTCAAATTTTCCAACTATTTCCGAGTTCAAATTTGCCAAATTTTTCAACTATTTCCGAGTTCAAATTTGCCAAATTTTTCAACTATTTCCGAGTTCAAATTTCCCTACTATTTCCGAGTTTAAATTTGCAAAATTTTCCAACTATTTCCGAGTTGAAATTTGCAAAATTTCCCTCGTTTTCTCGAGTTTAAATTTGGAAACAATTTTAGGTTTTCCCCGAGTTCAAATTTGCCAAATTTTCTAACCTCTTCGGAGTTCAAATTTGCAAAATTTTACTTTTGCGAGTACAAATTTGCAAAATGGTCCACGTTATCCCGAGTGCAAATTTTGAAAGTTTGTCACGTTTTTCTGAACTGAATACAATTTTTTCATTATTTTCGAAAAAAACAACTTAAAATTTATACATAATTTTTTAAATACCTGTTTTTACGAGGTGATATAAAAATTATAATAAACAAGCAGGAAAAATGGGAATATTTGTCCATAAAATTTTCCAGAAATGGTAAATTTTTGTCAGTGAAATGGTCAGTTTTGGTCAGGGAAATGGTCAATTTTTGTCAGAGGAAGTCAGGGAAAGTCAGGGAAATTGGAAGTCTAATTTCGATGGCAAACCCTGTCAAGTAACCTTGTATACATTTATTGACGGTAGAGCATCCCTTATCCGAAATGCTTGGGACGAGAAGTGTTTCGGATTTCGAAGTTTTTGGGGATGCGAGCTCATGCGACCCAAGTCTTGAAACTAAATTTATTAACTTTACATATACATTACAACTAACCTGAAGGTTGATAAACTATTTTTTAATGATTTTATATTTGAAGCAATTTGTATACATGAGTCCAGGTGTTTTAAATTTCAAATTGTTGCGCATTTTTCTTTAATTCCCTCAATATTTCTGTAGAAGAATTTCAAATCTTTCTATATCCTTTAATTGGTCCCAAATGTTTGAAATACCTTTCCTCTCAAATACTACTGTATGTTAAAATAACCATTGTTTGAACTGGTCATCGATTCAAAACTTTCATTTCATACGATGACCAGATACACATATTTCGGTGACCGTATTACATGTACTACTGTCCAACAAATCCCTACTAACTGCATGGTCCTCATATTCGGTCAACTTTTCAGTTGATCCTGCGACCTATTCGGAGTTAATTAAATTACATCCTGGCGTGTTTGTTAGCCATCCTTTGATCGTGCCCCTTGCGTTTTACGCGACCCCTGCAGTTTTTATTACCACTTAAGGCCAATTTCAGTTGAAAAATGGCGAGTTATTGAGACGGTCAGTACGTATGTGTTCCGTATCACATAGTAAATATTAATTTTATGACCCGGTTACAAAAACTCGTTGCCGTGTCCATATATCTGTCTGTAGGTGGAGTTGTAGCTGAAGGCAGCACCCCCTCGTGTTTCGTCTTAGTTTATGTCCCACACACAACGTCATAAACTTGGCTAACATCTTTATTGACGAAAAGCAATGCGCTTTTTACCTTTATTTATTCCGCCATTTTTTTATTCCGTTTTTCCCACTCAACTGTCTGCGTAAATCGTGGCGAAATCCGGTAGCTCTTCTCCGCTTTGTTTTTATTTCACTTAATATTCTTGCAACGGCGCTGAAAGTGGGCGGAGGTCAGTTCTTTAATGATTTAAGCCGCAAAAAAACGAATATAATACTATGCTGCTTGCACTGGCAAATTAACATTAGGTGCAAAAAGGCAAGCTTCGCTATAATTGCACCGTGCTGCCACCTTGCGCCGGGAATTAATCTCTTGAGATAAATGATTCCTTTAAAATTTAAAATATAAGGGGTGAGACGTTTCTTTCAGTAAGATTTCTGTTATTTCACTGCAAATACAGTACACTGAACGTGTATTTTTACTTTGAATACGGTGATGGGAAGCTACGATTAATTTAATGGCTTCACTAATTGGACAGAGGCATAGTTTCCTGCACACATGCATGTACTTATACTGTACTATATATCGCTGTTGTCTTTCCAGTTCATTATCTTATTTTCTTAGTAAGTTTTCTTCAATAATTGCGGATTTGATAAGGTTAAAGGCTAAGTTTAATAGTTAAATTTCTGGAACCTTTAGCTGGAACATGCATCACAGTATACGTAATACCAGTATGGTCACTATGTGTCGGCACCTTTCATGCTCCCATGTCCAGAAAATACGACTGCAGCGCGTGACTTGATACGGCGGTTGGACCCGATACTTTCCGACGGGATATGTCAATCTCGCTTGACATAGGATTAACAGTTAGCAACAGGGTTGCACAATACTGCCCAATTGGCTAGCCATAAATGCATTTTGATAAAGCAGACGCTGTCTATATGTTTTTTAGTCGTCTGCTGCACATTTTTTCTCATGGGAAGTTTTGGGCCCGGTCGATAGTCGGGAAGTTGGCGCTGCGAAGATGAGCATGAGGAATGCGAGGAGTGACCATATATACTGGTATTACGTATACTGTACTGTGCATGCATGTACGTTCGTATATCCTTGATTAAACATGGAGTTGTCTCGACTGTTGCTAAATACTCACGAAAAGGCATACTTTTCTTCAGTTTCTTTATCTCAATTCATTCTTAATACGTGTGACTAGCTGCTTTACGTGTCGTAAAGCTTAAGCCGTCGACTTGATTTAATCGAATAAATATTTTAAGTATTCCATAATCTTTAAAAAATTATATATCCAATATGGATGCATTTTCCATTCATATTTGGTGGATTAATTTCATAACTTTCAAGAATTTAAGTGCTTCTGAAATTCCTGAAATTCAGATTTCTTCGTGGTGGGTCCATACCACTCTACTTGGTCATGACGCTTCTGTTTACGCTGAGACAGAATGAGGGTCACGCTAAAAATCTTCTTTTGCTTTGAGATGACTATGGTCAGAATCAGAACTGCCTTTAGGCAAAAATCCCGCCTTTATTATTACTATCATTTTTTGCCCGTTGATTGACATTAAAATGTTGGTGTGATCTTGCCAAGTCTGATATGCATAATTACCAACAAGGTGAAGTCATGTAGACTAATGTGCCCCCTAACTTCCACGCTTGTGATCAACAGGTTTGTCCACGTATATTCACGTCAAGGAGACGAGATGATTTCCCTGTACCTTGGAGAGATTTTTATATCAGCTAGGTGGGCATTTCTTTGAAGTTAACATTATTCTGGTCACAATTCTTAGAGCGTCAGTCTCTGGATGAGAAATACAGCATGCATGTTGATCCAAATTCAATATTAAAATTGGTATTATTTTAGCAGATAAGAAATATTATCTGCATGTAACGAACTTGATTATTAAAGTCTCTAAAAGAATTTGCAATTTGTCGATATTACCGAGCTATACATGTACATATTACTCCTCCTAAATTACAGTACAGGTATTTGTTAATTGGCTCAGCTTTCAGCGACATTGGCAGGTAAAGAAAGCGCATGAATTGTTTCACAAAATGCATTATTCTTATTAGAAATTAGTTTAATAACAATGATTAAATTCTTACCGGTGGAAGAGAGAGAATATTAAATTATATCGTAGACAAGACGTATACGTTATGTAAAATGCACATAAATATTCAATGTCTCATAGTGCTATTTTATGAAATAAAAACCAATGAGATGTGCCAAATCGATTCGTAGTCAACATAGTGTCGAATTTTTTCCTCTCTTTGTCAATTAATAAAGCAACTTAACACTAATGATTATCGGTTGCTGTCTATCTTTTTCTGTCGTTATTTATGGACAACTTGATAAGAGGTTTATTAGATCATGTAAAACGATACGTCATTTTTTATTATATTCGTTTCTTTTCTTTCTTTCGGGCTCAATACTCCTCAAAGAACACCTCGTGTTGCTTTATTATCTTTCTTATATTGGCATTTTTCATTTTTATATTCTTCATCAACTTCTATCGGTCGTTGCAATATGCATCGACGATTATACAATATACATTTGCAACCACTTTGATATAATTGAATATATTATGTGAGATACAAAATGCATTTCCATTTACTTAAAGAAAGCGGTCACTCGATTCCCTTAAACCGTTCAATTAATGGATTTTTGGTGCAACCTCCAGTCTCAGGCATTCTTCCAAAAGGTATCATGCAGTGACTTTGTTCACTGGTATAGAGTCCTTATACCATCGACATCACGTGTACTGAAACACTGTACACTGTTCCAGCGGTGTTATTTTTGCAGACGTTTCGAACATTGCAAGGGCAATACTTGGTATTATCACATTTATTGAGCTCATTCCTGAGTACATCAAGATTTCTCTTGGCATTGCATCGAATTTGTTTAAAACTTAAAACTTTCGGTATTAGTGTCCATTTCAACTTCTTGTCCCAGCTTTCAGTGCTGCGAACAAATTTTAAGTCTCATATGTTGATATACAGTAGATGGTTGATATAGCTAGTTGATATTGGTGTAAATTTATCAAAGTTCTCGGTTGTTCATTTAGATGGGTTCTTCAAAAGTAATTATGCAAGGTTGCGTTTCGGGTGAAGTTTTTGACAAAATATTAATTGGTATATGCCAAGAAGCTAAGAACAAATGTTCTCTTTATAAATTAAATTTAATAAATTGGAATGAGTTATGCAGTATCTAATCATTGAATGAAATCCATTGTTAGCTTACTTAATTGGTCTGAACTTTAGATAACTTTACGTCTAAGCGATTGTTAATATCCAACTTGTAGTGTTTGGTAATACAATTCTCCCTTTTTATGTTCAATCTAAAAAACTGAAGAAAAAATGTCTCCCATCACATGTCATTTCCTTCTTTTTTTTTTCTATTTTATACCTACATCTTGACTTTAGATTCTCAACATCGATTCCATATGGCGGTATTCGGTTTCACAAAACGATAACAAATTGTATGGAATTGAAAAAGCGCTTAACAATATGTACATAACATTCGTTTTCACCATTTATCTTGAAGTTTAAGAATAACACGTGTAATCATTATCATTATATACCTCCATGTGCAATAAAGCACTCCACAAATGCACGGTTCTCCAACCCCATTGAAAACGGTAAAAAATCAGTTCAATAAAAAAACATGAAAAAAAAGGGTCAGACCCATATACGACTACCTTAATTCCCATATTGCTTACCTGTGTACAATGTGGAGACTTTTATTGTTCCCGCGCAATATTCATTGTGATCTGAACTACAAAGCGTTTATATTAAGGTAAAAAAAAAGTTTTTTTTAGAAGGTGCACGCTTTTGATGTCATTACTATAGATAAAATGTGCGCATATCCATAGCTTTGGCCTTAATCAATATGTATTACAGTGTTCCGAACAAAAGGTACAGAGGCCTATAGTGTTTGTCTGAAATATTAGATAGAAAATTCGATTGAGCTTTTCATTTCTAATTCTGCTATGCCATGCATAAGACATGCATATCGAAGAGGGAAAAAAGGCAGCATTTTTTGGTTCCTTTTATGATTGTTTCCAATAAGTTATCGGTCGAGGGTCTGAACACAAGACTCGATCTCCCTCCTTCTACGTACGATCTTTAAATATTCATGGCGAGTTGATAGGTGCAAATGTTAAATGTTTTCAGTTCACGCTACATCCGTTTCAAATAATTGCTAGGCCCATTTAAGCTAATATTCCGTGTAATGACTTTGGGATGCATGCCTAACTTTTTGGTTTAATAGGGCTTGGGGAGGTATGCAATATATGGTATGCGAGTGACATACTTTGCTGGATTCGGAAGTGACTGCAGAGCTCAACTTGCATCTCTGATGGAGATATCGTGGTGGCAAATTTTGAGAAAAAAAAACAATAGTAGAATTCACAGTGAATTTTAAATTAGTTTCGTGAAATGTTATTTCATTTACTAATGTTTTGGTTATTACACAATTTTCTTAAACTGTAGATACGTGTGGCATTGAAAAACTTTAATTAAAACTTTTGACACAATTTATTTGGCAATTTTCACGCGTTTCTGTTTTAAATTACTTATAAATTTAAAAATTGGCCCTCATCATGCAGGGAAAAAAACCTTTGTGGGTTGCCATATGTTACGTAAAGTTATTCGTCAAAATAAACTTTACGAAAATTATTTTATAGCTTTATTTATTGCACATTTAGTATGCATTATTATTTCAGTAAATTGGCATTGTTTATGTAATTATCTTCTTGCATTTACTGTTCCTAATCCTTAACTGGCTTTTATGCAAAACATGCTGCCAAGGTAACGCTAAAAGCCATAGGACCATCCTATATGAATATACAACAAATGCTGCGTTAGTTGCACAAATCTGGAGATGAAACCATAATTTTTTTGCGATTTCCAAATGCTTTTCGCACTGCAAGGATTAAACACATGAATAACCACTAAGATTTGAAAATTAGACAAATATTTTCAATCTATAGGTTTGCAAGTGTTCTTTTTTAAAGTTGTTGCGCGAGTCTGTCGTCTTTGCAGTTCGTAAATTTGGCTATAGTTCGACATTTTTACACGCAATATCATTAATTTTGATAATAGTAGACACCATTTCAACGTAATATTTCCGTGTTTTAAACTGCATTTTCTCAATCTTTTATTGCACGCACCCTGTACGCTCGAGTTTATGCATCGACAAACTGCGAAATTAAAATGAACATCATACCTTAAATCTGACTTTGAGCAACTTAATCAGGCAATTATCTCCTAAGTTCTTCGCGTAATTTGTATAAACGTGCCTCCATTTTGGGAAATTCATTCGACCGATATATCTGGGTGATTTTCATATTACCTTTTTTTAAATATTTCGTTGCTCACGTTTTATTCTCTTTAATACGATTAATTCCACTCACTTTTTTTTCTCATTATTGATGCTGCTTTCTTTCTTGACATCCCTCTTTTTCCTCCCCATTAATTTGTCCGCAATTTTCCATTCACAAGGTATACAGGTTTGCATTGTTGAAAAGTTAAAAAAGGTTGCATAATTTAATGTTAGTGAGTTTTTGACTGACATCTGCCACTCAATTGATTTCTGCTTCTAAATATTTGAATAATTCATACGGAGTAACTATTTTTCTAATTGGTTTTCCGAATAGATTATTAAGTGAAAATAAAAACGTGGGCAGACTGTTTCAAGCAGAAATTCTTAGCGTGTCTGTCCCTCGCTAAATTCGTCATGAAATATTCATCCGCTCAACTCGCTTAATTGCTATTAAAACCAAAAGTTATTGGAAATGGGCGAATTTCACTTCCCCAATTCACTGGCCTTATTTTACGAACGGAACCCCTAATTTGTGCATGCAGGCTATACCCTTGTATACATATATAACGTATTCAAGACTAATTTTGCATTTCAACTTCGTTACATTATTTATGCGAATTTTTCGGGCCTATTCCTAATTGAAGTCTAGAATGTGTTTTTCAGAGTTCGATATTTCGTGAAACTCATGTTGCGCAATTATTGTGATGCTTAGTCTGATGAACGATGTATTCGAGGCGGTAATTAAACCGTGGTCTAATCATCGGATAACGTTAACGAAGAATTAATTGCCCATCAAGTTGGCACACATTTATTTGTAGCGAGTGAGTTAATGAGAATAATTGAAGTCGTAGAATGCACCCAGAAATGAAATGCTTCCTATTGTGATGGAAGGGAATTTACATTTGATACTTTTTTTTTTTTTGAATAAACTTGGAATGGGTTCTGGGTTGATAACTTTTGTTTAGATATTGTGATGTTTTAATTTTAATAATTTTTTTGTGATTCAGTTAACACATTGCATGTGAATATCGTTATGACGAACTGCAAGGCACTTTAAGACGTTTTCGATTAAACCGTATAGTTGTGTTATCAGAAGTAAGAAAAACGTGATTTTAACAATACAACTAAATGTAAAAAATCCAAAATGTACTTAACTGCAATGTTGTTTTGCACAATATCTAGTAGTACGCAATTTTTATTCACCTAAAATAATCCGTTATCAAAGATTTTTTTTTTTTTCATTTGAAACGTACGTTTTCTCAAAACGTATGTATACAGTACTTCTACTTGATTTGCGTTCTATAATATACAGAGTAACACCTTGTTTTTCATTAAAATGAGCTACAAAAAAAAAGCATATCCGGTGAATGTCTGATTACCAAATGAGCATTGCTGGCATCAAATGTTGTCAGCACTATTTGCCGGATATAACTCTTTTCCCCATCAGCGTATCATTAGTTTAATGCATTTCAGTTTTTAATTATTCTTTTTATTGGGTGAAATTATCTTTCACCACCCCATATCCAAAAACGGCTTAAAAAGCGGTTTATTAGCAGTCGAACCCATCGTGTATGCCATTTTATGAACGATATAAAAATGATAATGGCTTAATTACGTAATTAATAAAAACACTTGAGGGTAAAGTTAAGCTAGAGTGCTTCTCCGAGCTTCTCAGCCTTAAAATAGCCTAATTACAAAACTGCATTAAGATTTGTCGTATATACCATACATTTAATGCGTGGCTCGATGATGGATTTTTAATTTTCCTCCGCTTGTCTTCTTCGGGCTTTTATTGGATGAGGAGGCCTCGAGAAAACTAAAATTGGGAAATTTGATTCCCTGAATTGCTCATCATCGCCAAGTTTAGCGCGAAGTTTAAAAATTTTAGGCAAGGTGCATGTTATTGGGGAATTTAGAACGGATTAACTTGTACTATCACTTAAGCACGTTGTGAAAATTTACAAGCGACACATCTCTAAAAGTTTCATTTTGAGATAATGCAAGTTTTAATACAATGCGTAATTTAAAAAACGTGACAATATTGTTATTTAAACAAAATTACTGTAGGCTAAGATGTGTAGTTTTTTTTACTGAATATAGAGCTCATTTTCTCGACTAATTACTATCGTCTTAAACCAGAAATTGATGATTTTCTGAGTTGTCATTTCTGAAGCGGGGTATATAACACTATGTATTCCCCCTATTCCCCGGATATGGACAAGTAAATAAGAGACTGAAAGTGTGCATTAGAGAATAAAATGAGGCCAAATATTATTGGAATTGGGCATTTACATGTACATGGAAACATTTTTGGAGAACAACGAAATCCAAAGTCTGGTCAGCTGACCTGGGTTTCGAACCCGTGTCTCGAATGCAAGGCGTGTCATTTCACCGCTTAATGCATTTGTGGATGTTTTTATCACTTCGAAACTGCTGAATATTAATTTATTCATGGTTTGACCAAACCTTTAGAATTTGGCTGATTACAGCGCTTAATCATTCGCCTAAAAAAATGTCCCATCCGTTGGGTTTGGGTGCTTCATTACGCAACATCCAGTACGTAATGACGAGCATCGTTACCAATAATTAGGATATACATGTAATTGAAAGGCTCGCTCAGAATAGGAATGCATAAATTAATTGCAAAGTGACCATCCGGGACAACAATAGGTCAGCTCCTGTCTGTTTAATAAAAATGGACGACGGCTGAAAGACTAGCAGTCGGGACGTATGAAAACGTTTAACAATAATTGTATTGAATCCAACTCCTAGTTCAGTTCAATATATAATTTGTTGCATTTAGTAGGGATTTTTTGTGTCGTTTTTCTTTTCCTCGTCAATAATTTAAGGCAATTATAATTCGTTTGAATATGTTTTTCTTAATGGATGCAAAGCGGTTGCCTCGAAAGGTACAATTTGCTCGTTTGTTAATCCTAATTACGTTTTTGTTTTCCTCCGAACAGAAGAAGTTTGCTAGCTTTCAAACTCGTGTGCCCTTCGCTGTTGTCTATTTTCAATAATAATAATAACGAGCGACGGAGGTGAATTATTAATACCGATATCGATTTGCATATTTCTGAATCGATTCAATCAACTTCTTTCGTGGTGAAAGACGCTTTCCTCCGAGCATATTTTTCAGGAGTGCGTTTTTTGTTAGGGTTAATTATAAAGCTATACCCTTTAAGCCTACCCGATTATACCGCAATATTTCAGAAAAATAGGACGAATGTGCAAATTGGCTCACGTGACATAGATTTCTGACGTTGGTCGGCACATACTAAAAAATAAAGGTGTTTAACCTGTCGCAACTACTCCAACTTTTTGTAAGGGTTTTCCATTACACAAACAAAGGTACTGTCACAAATACTCCACCTTTGTTGGTACTCTCACTCATACTCTATCTTTGTTGGTACTATCATACGTATACTCCACTTTTGATTGTACTGTCACAAATACTCCACCTTTGTTGGCAGTAGTGTCACAAATACTCCAACTTTTGTTTGTACTATCACAAATACTCCACCTTTTGCTGGTACTGTCACTCATACCTCACCTTTTATTGGCAGTACTGTCACAAATACTCCAACTTTGTTGGTACTGCCACAATTACTTCACCTTTGTTGGAATTGTCACTCATGCTACATCATTGTTGCTACTATATCACACATACTCCACTTTTGTTGTTACTGTCACAAATACTCCATCACATTTGTTACACCTTTAATTATCTAACTAATGCATTTTGTATACTACTAACTCAGGTTGGTTGTAATCTTTTATTTTTAACGTGAGATTTTTAAAAATGCGTATTTTTAGTGTAAATACGTTAATCTGTGCTTGATTGCGTTGGATTCATTTAAAAAAAAACATAATTTGCTTAATTATTTTTATTTAAGACTTGTTAAGACTAGTATTTAGCCATATTTTAGTGAAGAAACATGTTTTACTTAATTTAACCCAGTTCTCTCGCAATTTTACAGTTTCTTGCGGGAAAAAAATTACGTTATATTTGCCGAGACCCCCTATCTCCCCCAAGTGAGACTGGGTGAGATTCGGTTCGACCCCCTTCCCCCCCTAAACGCCTCACGTAATTAATGGACGACTCCTTAGACATCTAGTACATTTCTCGCCATTGTACTTATTGTTTTCAAAGGGGGGCGATATTAGTCCTGCACAGGGCACCATAATAAGCAACGCTATATATAGTTGGTCAAAACTCAAAAAGCAAAGGTGGTGATTTGGACGGTTGAATCTTAATAGTTGAAAGTAAAACGTTCAAAATACCTCATGAAACCTAAAGACAACAATTTGGTGCTTAAACATTAAACTCCAACAAAACATGGCAAATTTTAGAACACAGCGAATCTAAATGTTAACTAATAGTTGATAAGAAACTAAAAAATCCCTATCATGGCATTGTTGAGATGGGGGCGGGGGAGTAGAAGTGGTAATTAGAAATTTTCCAAACATTTCAGAAAAAAAGGATGGAGAGTGTTATAAAATTCCGCAAAAAACTCTGCACGTGGAAAATGCAAAGCCCCAATAAAAATGCTGAATGGAAATGTTCGTTTTAATTGCTAATAGAACTATGATGCTTGAATTAAGGGGAAAGAGAGTTGCTAATTATATCAATGATAGTAATAATACAGTAATGGTTATATTAATAATAGTATAAAGAGTGATTAAATAGTCTCTTCCCCCTTCCCCCAAAATCAAATGACTGGGTGAAAATATAAAAAATCGGATATGGGGAACATATAAATGTAGTAACCATAGGGTGCGGAATGCAAGGGTGCCCGAACTTTAAAACGGTGATAGGTACAGCGAAAAAGTCAATTAGAAATATGGTTCGGGCAACATTGCATTTCGCACCCTATTGTTAATATATGGTCCATTGTTCCCCATATCCGATTATTCATATTTGCACCCATTCTGTATACACATATTAACGATGGTAATAATTAAATAATTACACAAGCATATGAAGCATATTGAAGAAGCCGCCATATAGCAACTATAGTCCGTTAAGCACGCAATGTAATATAACTCATTCGTTGTAAAAACATGTGTTCATCAGTGAAACAAAAGCTACAGCTCGTTGTAAGATGTTTTCACATCAAACAGTTACTCACTCATCACGCAAACCCTGATCAATTGGTTGTATATTAATAAACTCACAACCAGAAATTCGAGGCTTCCGGGTTGTGTCACTTACGAAACGGAAGCGATATTACGATATGATTTTCGTAAAAAAATAAACGAAAAACATTAAGAAACTACTGCAGGATTTCGTAGGTCGAAATAATTTATAAAACAAAAGTAAGCATTTAATTTAAAACAATATTTTTACTGCTCAAATTATTGCAATTTTGAGCATCGAATTCATTTCCATTCATTTGGGATTTTAAACAAACGATTACATACGCATAAAATAATGATTGAACGAGTTATGATTTAAATCATGCGTTGCAAACATTTGTTGGACTATTACCACCTTTTAAAAAAAATATTTCATCATTATTACTTCTTAGGGTAAATAATTCGTCAGTGCCCCACACATGCAACTGGTCTATAGACGATGAAACGTGGAAAATTAAATTTTAATAATAAAAATAACTGAGGGGTGTCAATTTGTATTCTTTGACCCTTAGCAGCCTCATGTCAGATTGCCTACCATTGCCTATACCTTTAGTATGGCCTCACCCCAATCGAGTATAAACGGATGGTCAGTTGCACGTTAAAAGGATGTTAAAAGAAACACCAACTAAATTGTTCCTTTTATGGTCTTTTTAAAAAAATATTTTAAACATTTTTAACTAATGTTTGACTGAAATCGAATTAATATTAAAAATTAAAAACATATGAATTATCCAATTACTAAAAGTGGCGTTTATTATTTAATAAAGTATCTTTTTATCATTAACATAATTTAAGTACAGTAATTAACATTTTTGTTTATTGAATTGAGAATCCAGCAATAATTAAATAATGCTAGAGTACCAAGAGGAATCGTGGTTTTAAATTTTTTTATTCACCAAAAATTTCAAATGTATAGAATTTATTTATTGTAAGCCTAATTATTTTAATCACGAAGCCTCGCTGTAAAATTAAAAATTAGCACTAACGTGGAGCTAATACGATAACATTACAATAAAAATGTGTTCGTAATGGACGCGATCGCATAACTGTCAATAACATTAAAAATGGACAAAAGATTGAAATTGTAAACATTTCATATTTACAAACGCAACAGGTTACAGGGATGAACGGAAAAATAAACAGCAATTAACAGTCACAAATGCACAATGGCGTAACTAGGTATAGGGCCGGGTGGGCCTGGCAGGCTGGCCCACTCAAGATGACTGACTACCCCCTAATCGAAAATTTTTGTCTACAGAGTGTGTTAATGATGACACATCCCGGAATGTTTTAAAGTTAGAAAAATTATAGTTATTTGAAATAGAAATAATTGGTAAAATCTTGGTGATAGTCGTTAAATATCTATTGGGAAGAAGAGGTATTTGTCACTGGTTGCTCGAGTAAAATTTGCAAAATTGTACGCGATTTTTCGAGGTATAATTACGTGGACAAATTCGCAATACTTTTAAAACTTTCAGAGGACAAATTTCACAAAATTTTTAGTTTCTGAGCACAAATTGGCAAAATTTTCAATTGTTTTCGACTACAGATTTTTACAATTAAAGTTCTTCGTAGCGAAATTTGCAAAAGTTTTAACAGTTTCTGAGCACACATTTTCAAAATTCTCCAGGTTTTCCCAAATAAACATTTGAAAAATTCGCTACGTTTTCCCGAGGAAAAACTCGCAATTGTCAACAGTTTCTGAGCAAATTTAATAACTTTGCCAGGTTTTCCAGAGTCAAAGTTTGCAAACTTTTCCACGTGGACAAATTCCCAATATATTTAGCAGTTCTGAATGACCAATTTGAAAGTTTTTAACAGTTTCGGAGCACAAATTTGCAAAATTCTCCAGGTTTTACCCGAATAAAAATTTAAAACATTCGCTGCCTGGCAACGTTTTCTAGAGGAAAAAGTCTTAATATTGTGAACAGTTTCTTGGCTAATTTTAGAAAATTTTGCAGGTTTTTCCGAGTAAAATTTTGCAAAACTAAATAAATTCGTAAAAAAAATTCGCAATATTTCTTAAAGTTTCTAATGACAAATATGCCACATTTTCCGCATGCAGTTTCTGAGCAAAAATTTGTACAATTTTCAACAGTTTCTAAGTAGCACAAATTGGCAAAATGCTCCAGGTTTTCCCCGAGTAAAAATTCGCAAGATTTTCAACTAACAGTTTCTGAGCAAAATTTATCAAATTTCCCACGTTTTCCAGAGTAAATATTTGCATAATTCTACACGTTTTCCGACAAACTAGCAAAATTTTAATTGACTTTCGAGTTCAGAGTTCTGCAATTTTGAAGTTTTCGAAGTAAATTTGGGGAATTTTTAACAGTTTTTTAGCACACATTTACAAAACACTCCAGGTTTTCCCCGATGAAAAAGTTGCGAGACTTTCTACGATTTACTGTGGAAAACTTCGCAATATTTTCAACAGTTTTTGAGCAAATTTTACAACATTTTCCAGATTTTTCCAGAGTCAAAATTTGCATCACTTTCCACGTGGACAAATTTGCAATATTTATAACAGTTTCTGTAAATTGTTTGATCCCAGAAAATCACTGATGAAACATTAAAGTAATAAATATTTGAAGTTGGCAGGGTTTGTTAGCCTTGGCCCGGATATAGGCCCCTGAAAATGTTTCTAGTTAAGCCACTGAGTTATAACACCATGTTTCGCTCTTTTCTTCGTTATATTATTAGTTATAAAAGCATGTTCTTACCTGTTGCATCCTCTAAGACGAATGAAACATAATTTTACGCCGTTTTCAAAAACTTCAAAGATCGTCGTAATTAAGGTGGCCGGGATAGCTGTTTGCTCCGCAATACAAACGCCACGCGGCGCTAGTATCACCATTAAAGGCGTGTCCTTATTGAGCTATGGCGAATTCGACTGGGCACACCGGCGTGCACCGGTGTACACCAAGTGTACGTTTCGGTACCCGTTCAATACGTCTGGTCAATGGTGCATACTTTAGCGAAGTGGGTGCACCCTACGTTCGGTAATCGACTGGTTGCACCCCGTGCACTGGATGTGCACCGGGTGAGCACCGCATCCACCATCCAGGGAGCTGGTGGATGAGGTGCACCCAACATGGCGGATAGGGTGGTCGGGAGGTCGCAT